>JAPYYD010002916.1:0-14758 GCA_028551405.1 Uromys caudimaculatus
ATTTGGTTTTTTGGAGTCTAACTTCTTGAGTTCTTTGTAAATATTGGATATTAGCCCTCTATCGGACATAGGATTGGTTAAGATCTTTTCCCAATCTGTTGGTTGCGGTTTTGTCCTATTGACAGTGTCCTTTGCCTTACAGACAACTCTGATTTTAAATTGGGTATTTCATTTATTTACATTTACAATGTTATCCCCTCTCCTGTTTCTCCTCCGGAAACTCCCTATACCATCCTCCTTCCCCTGCTTCTATGAGGGTATTCCACAACACACCAACCCAATCCTGCCTCCCCACCCTGGAACTCTGCTACACTGGGGCATCGATCCTTCCCAGGACCAAGGGCCTCTCCTCCCATTGATGTCCAATAAGTCTATCCTCTGCTACATATGCAGCTGGAGCCATGGGTCTCTCCATGTGTACTCTTTGGTTGGTGGTTTAGTCCCTGGGAGCTCTGGGAGATCTGGTTAATATTATTGCTCTTCCTATGGGCTGCAAATCCCTTCAACTCTTTCAGTCCTTACTGTAACTCCTCCATTGGGAACCTGGTGTTCAGTCCAATGGTTGGCTGCAAGCATCCGCCTCTGTATTTGTCAGCCTCTGGACGAGCTTCTCAGGAGACAGCTATATCAGGCACCTGTCAGCAAGCACTTTTTGACATCCACACTAGTGTCTGGGTTTGGTGTCTGTATATGTGGTGGGTCCCCAAGTGGGGCAGTCTCTGAACAGCCTTTCCTTCAGCTTCTGTTCCACACTTTGTCTCCACATTTTCTCCCTTAAGTATTTTGTTCCCCTTTCTAAGAAGGACTGAAGCATCCACACTTTGGTCTTCCTTCTTCTTGAGTATCATATGGTCTGTGAATTGTATCTTGGGTATTCTGAGCTTTTGGACTAATATCCACAAATCAGTGAGTTCATACCATATGTGTTCTTTTATGTCTGTGTTACCCCACTCAAGGTATTTTTAAATTCTATCATTTGCCTAAGAATATCGTGATGTCATTGTTTTTAATAGCTGAGTAATACTCCATTGTGTAAATGTACCCCATTTTCTGTATTGATTCCTCTGTTGAAGAACATCTGGGTTCTTTCCAGCTTCTAGATATTATAAATAAGGCTGCTATGAACATAGTGGAGCATGAGTCCTTGTTATATATTGGAACATCTCTTGGGTATATGCCCAGGAGTTGTATTCCTGGGTCCTCAGGTAGTAATACGTTCAAATTTTCAGAGTTACCACCACACTGATTTCCAGAGTAGTTGTACCAGTTTGCAATCTCACCAACAAAGGAGGAGTGTTCCTCTTTCTCCACATCCTCACCAGCATCTGCTGTCACCTGAGCTTTGATCTTAGCCATTCTGACTGGTGTGAAGTGGATTCTCAGGATTGTTTTGATTTGCATTTCCCTGATGATTAAGAGTGTTAAACATTTCTTTAGGTGTTTCTCAGCCATTCTGTATTCCTCAGTTGAGAGTTCTTTGTTTAGATCTGGACAACATTTTTTTAATAGGGTTATTTGGTTCTCTGGAGTCTAACTTCTTGAGTTCATTGTATATATTGAATATTAGCCCTCTATCAGATGTACGATTGATAAAGAACTTTTCCCAATATGTTGGTTGCCATTTTGTCCTATAGACAGTGTTCTTTGCCTTATAGAAGCTTTGCAATCTTATGAAGTCCAATTTGCTAAATGATGACCTTAGAGCACAAGCCATTGGTGCTCTGTTCAGGAACTTTTCCTCTGTGCCCATGTGTTTGAGGCTCTTCCCCACTTTCTCTTCTATTATATTCAGTGTATCTGGTCTTATGTGGAGGTTCTTGATCCACTTGGACTTGAGCTTTGTACAAGGAGATTAGAACAAATCAATTTGTATTCTTCTACATGCTAATCTCCAGTTGAATCAGCACCATTTGTTGAAAATGCAGTCTTTTTTCCCACTGGATGGTTTTAGCTCCTTTGTCAAAGATCAAGTGACCATAGGTATGTACATTCATTTCTGGTTCTGCAATTCTATTCCAGTGATCTACCTGCCTGTCTCTGTACCAATACAATGCAGTTTTTATTAAGATTGCTCTGTAGTACAGCTTGAGGTAAGAGATGCTGATTCCTCCAGAAGTTTTTATTGTTGAGAATGGCTTTTGCAACCCTGGGATTTTTGTTATTCCAAATAAATTTGCAAACTCCTATTTCTAACTCTATGAAGAATTGAGTTGGAATTTTGATGGGGATTGCATTGAATATGTAGATTGCTTTTGGCAAGATGGCCATTTTTACTATATTAGTCCTGGCAATCCATGAGCATTGGAGATCTTTCCATCTTCTGAGATCTTCGATTTCTTTCTTCAGAAACTTGAAGTTCTTGTCATACAGAACTTTCACTTGCTTGGTTATGGTCATACCAAGGTATTTTATTATTATTATTATTTGTGACTATAGTGAATGGTGTCATTTCCCAAATTTCATTCTCAGTCCATTTATCCTTTGAGTAGAGAAAGTCTACTGATTTGTTTGCATTAATTTTATATCCATCCACTTTGATGAAGTTGTTTATCAGGTTTAGGAGTTCTCTGGTGGACTTTTGGGGGTCACTTAAGTATACTATCATATCACCTGTAAATAGTGATATTTTGACTGCTTCCTTTCCAATTTATTTCCCTTTGACCTTCTTTTGTTGTCTAATTGTTCTGGCTAGAATTTCGAGTACTATATTGAATAGATAGGGAGGGAGTGGGCAGCCTTATCTAGTCCCTGATTTTAGCGGGGTTGCTTGAAGTTTCTCTCCATATAGTTTGATATTGGCTACTGGTTTGCTGTATATTTCTTTTACTATGTTTAGGTATGGACATTGATTTCCTGATCTTTCCAAGACTTTTAACCTGAAGGGGCATTGAATTTTGTCAAATGCTTCTCAGCATCTAATGAAATGATCATGTGGTTTTTTCTTTGAGTTTGTTTATATAGTGGATTACATTGATGGATTCCCATATATTGAACCACCCCTGCATCCCTAGAATAAAGCCTACTTGATCATGATGGATGATCATTTTGATCTGTTCTTGGATTCCATTGGCAAGAATTTTATTGAGGATTTTTGCATCGATATTCATAAGTGAGATCAGTCTGCAGATTTCTTTCTTTGTTAGTTCTTTGTGTCTTTTAGGTATGAGCTTATTTGTGACATCTTAGAATGAATTGGCTAAGATTCCTTCTGTTTCTATTTTGTGAAATAGTTTCAAGATTAGTGGTATTAGGTTCTCATTGAAGGTCTGATAGAATTCTGCACTAAACCTGTCTGGTACCAGGCTTTTATTAGTTGTGAGACTTTTAATGACTGCTGCTATTTCTGTAGGGGTTATGGGACTGGTGAGACAGTTTAATCTGATTTTGATTCAACTTTGGTACCTGGTATCTGTCTAGAAAATTGACCATTTCATCCAGATTTTCCAGTTTTTCTGAGTATAGGCTTTTGTAGTAGGATCTGATGATTTTTTTAAAATTTCCTCAGTTTCTGTTGCTATGTGTACCTTTCCATTTTTGATTTTGTTAATTTGTATACTGTCTCTGTGCCCTCTGGTTAGTCTGGCTAAGGATTTATCTATCTGGCTGATTTTCTCAATGAACTAGCTACTGGTTTTGTTGATTCTTTGTATAGTTCATTTTGTTTCTACTTGGTTGATTTCAGCCCTGAGATTATTTTCTGCCATCTACTTCTCTTGGGTGTGTTTGTTTCTTTTTGTTCTATAGCTTTCAGGTGTTCTGTCAAGCTGCTAATGTTTGCTCTTTCCAGTTTCTTCTTGGAGGCACTCAGAGCTATGAGTTTTCCTCTTAGCACTGCTTTCATTGTGTCCTATTAGTTTGGGTATGTTGGGTCTTCATTTTCATTAAATGATAAAAAATCTTTAATTTCTTTCCTTATTTCTTCCTTGACCAAGTTATCTTGAGTAGAGTATTGTTCAGCTTCCATGTGTGTGGGATTTCTGTTTTTTCTTTTCTCTGTTTTCTTTTTTTCTTTTTCCTTTTGTTATTGAATACAAACTTTATTTGGTGGTGATCTGATATGATGCACGGGATTATTTCAGTCTTTTTGTATCTGTTGAGGCCTGTTTTATGTACAATTATATGGTCAATTTTGGAGAAGGTACCATGTGATGCTGAGAAGAAGGTATATTCTTTTGTTTTAGGATGAAATATATTATAGATATGTTAAATCCATTTGGTTCATAACTTCTGTTAGTTTCATTGTGTCTCAGTTTAGTTTATGTTTCCATGATCTATCCATTGATGAGAGTGGGGTGTTGAAGTCTCCCACTATTATTGTGTTAAGTGCGATGTGTGCTTTGAGCTTTAGTAAAGTTTCTTTTATGAATGTGGGTGCCCTTGTATTTGGAGCACAGATGTTCAGAATTGAGAGTTCATCTTGGTAGATTTTTCCTTTGACGAGTATGAAGTGTCCTTCCTTATCTTTTTTAGTAACTTTTGGTTGAAAGTTGGGTTTTTTGTTTGTTTGTTTGCTTGGTTTTTTTTTTTTTCAACATTAGAATGGCTACTACAACTGGTTTCTTGGGACAATTTACTTGGAAATTTTTTCCAGCCTTTTACTCTGAGGTAGTGTCTGTCTTTATCACTGAGGTGCATTTCCTGAATGCAGCAAGATGCTCGATCTTGTTTACATATACAGTCTATTAGTCTATTTCTTTTTATTGGGGAATTGAGTCCATTGATATCAGGAGTTATTAAGGAAAAGTTATTATTCCTTCCTATTATTTTTGTTGTTAGAGGTGGAATTGTGTTTGTACGGCTATCTTCTTTTGGGTTTGTTGAAAGAAGATTACTTTCTTGCTTTTTCTATGGTGTAGTTTACCTCCCTGTGTTGGAGTTTTATATCTATTATCCTTTGTAGGGTTGGATTTGTGGAAAGATATTGTGTAAATTTGGTTTTGTCATGGAATATCTTGGTCTCTCCATGTATGGTAACTGAGAATTTTGCTGAGTATATTAGACTGGGCTAGCATTTCTGTTCTGTTAGGGTCTGCATGACACCTGCCCAGAATCTTTTAGTTTTCACAGTCTCTGGTGAGAAGTCTGGTGTAATTCTGGTAGGTATGCCTTTATATGTTACTTGGCCTTATTTTTCCTCACTGCTTTTAATATTCTTTGTTTTGTGCAGTTGGTGTTTTGTCTATTATGTGATGGGAGGAATTACTTTTCTGGTCCAATCTATTTGGAGTTCTGTAAGTTTCCTGTATGTTTATGGGCATCTCCTTCTTTAAGTTAGGGAAGTTTTCTTGTATAATTTTGTAGAAGATATTTACTGGCCCCTTAGTTTGGGATCTTCCCTCTCTTCTACACCTATTATCCATAGGTTTGGTCTTCTCATTGTTTCCTGGATTTCCTGGATGTTTTGGGTTAGGAGATTTTTGCATTTTGCATTTTCTTTGAGTGTTGTATCAATGTTTTCTATGGTATCTTCTGCATCTGTGATTCTCTTTTATATCTTGTATTCTGTTGCTGATGCTTGCATCAATGACTCCTGATCTCTTTCCTAGGCTCTCTATCCCCAGGGTTGTCTCCCTTTGTGATTTCTTTATTGTTTCTATTTCCATGTTTAGATCCTGGATGGCTTCTCTCTCCTGTGAGACTTTGGGCCTGTAATCTTAGGTGTGTCAGCACTCCTAGGAGACCAGCTCTCTGAGGGTCAGATTTGTGTTCAGAGATCTGTGCCACAGGTTAACTCTAGGGTGTAGATGGAGACCAGAAGCTAGAAAACTCTTATTAGTTGGTGAAGAATGCTTAGTATGAAGTCTTCTAGAGTAAAAATTTGCATGTAAGACTTTAAAATGAACCTTTTCCTCACTACATTTGTTAGATGGTACAACAGCAGGATTGGGCAGAAGGATAAACTAGATTATCTTACAGGAATGTCTGAAGAAAAAAAAATGAGCCATCTAAGAGGAGAGTAGTCTTAAATTTCACACCAACCCATTTTGGTTTGCATGATGTCCGTGGAACAAAATGAGAGTTTTAGTAAGATGGCTCTCTATGGTTAAGAAAATTTCTAGAAAAGCCATAAGTCATTAACTCTTGCAGTAGCAAGAACATCAAATGTTGACATTTTGTTTGTGGACCCAGACTTTAATAGCCCACCCATCTCTCTAGCCCAAGAAGAATAAATCTAGACAGTAGAATGAAAGAAGCTTATGCATAATATGGTATCCAGGAGAGACAAGCAACTATGGAAATCAAGGAGAAGATGAGGTGGAGATGAAGAGGTTAGCATCATGAGTGAACATGGTGACAATGATGAAACAGAAAAAAAATCAAAGCTCACAAGGAGCAAAGGATAAGAAACAAAATTCTCAAAAATCTCTAAAGCATTCCTTTATCTGAATGAACACTAAGGCAAAAAATTTTCAGTTGTATTGAGGGCTACAGAACAACAGATCAAGAAACTTGAAATATTTAGTTTTCCTCTTTTCTATATGGGTATCTTTCCCTAACTGACAGGTTTGACCTATGAAAGGTAGAAAAATTTCCTAGTATACAAAATATAACATTTAAAGTTGGTGTACAATTTATATATTTTTGCTTGTTTTCATCTGGTTTAGAATAAGAGTCTATCCAACTAATGATATACAGACTCCTCTTACCCCTTAAATCTACTACGTTTCAAAAGGCAATAGTCAAAATACAGTTCAGACAGAGGGAGGTGTGTACATTACTGCTATGTATCTAGATGACCAACATGGTTAATAGAGAGCTTTCTCACAGTTGGCTTTTCCTGCTTTGTTACCTTTTCTAGTATTCATTGAAAATGATGCTCATTTAATATAGCCCAGGCTAGCCTGGTACAAAAATGACAGACTTTGATATCAATTAAAGATGAAATATTTGTATAAACAGTTTAAAGCAATGTGATTAGAGAAAATAGAGTTCTTCCAAACTTTTAATGCCTTGTCATAGACTTACTCATACACAAGTTTTCACACACACACACACACACACACACACACACACACACACACACACACACGTGTGTGTGCGCATACACACACACACAAGCACACACACACAGAGACACACATGCTTACACACATAACTTTATACACACACACACACACACACACACACACTCACAGAGAGAGAGAGAGAGAGAGAGAGAGAGAGAGAGAGAGAGAGAAAAGAGAAGAGAATGAAAACATCAATCTGTAAAAATTACACTTGTGATGAAATTTTTTTTTTGAAGTACTGGACTGCATTGATTTTTACAATTGATGATTACTCCCAAGAAGGAATATAACACAATTGAAAACAAGAAACTTCTCATTTCAGCTTTAGCTGATTAATCAAATGTGTTAATTAATACAGACATTAGGTCATAACAGTCACTTATACACCTTAGTGTAAGTTTCCAATTAAGTATATACATGAGGCATGAAAGTGCTACATCGTTGTGTATGGACTGGGTAAGGCTACTCCTAAAAGCTCTTCCAATCCATAGCGTTATACCTAAAGGCTTATTGGTAAATTTAAAATTATAACACCTATTACCAATTTGATTTTAACACCAATGGCAATCCAAAGTTTGAAATGAACAGGGAAGATGAGGTTCAAGTGAAAATAATACAACAAAAATCTAAGAAATTCGTAAGTGAATTTTGTGTTGCCTACATAGATATACCACATGACACTAGGCAGTCTGAAAGGGTAAGTCACACATAAGGTCTGGCCTCTATTGCTCATGTCCTACTAGCAAAAATGCTAACTTCTGCTATGTTTAAACTTCTCAAGTCTTGTTAGAAGACATGCATTTCAGTCACTCTTAATCCATGAACCAGAAGAATAAACAGAGGCCAGTTTCCTGGAGCTTTCAATTTTCAGCATAAAAAATTGAGAAAGTGAACTGAGATGTAATTTAAACATTTTTTATATTACAACAAATATCAGTATATTATTGAATAAAATGCAAGATATGCATGAATTTTTGAGATAAAACAGAGAACTTCAAAGAAATTTCACACTTGCTATGGGCCAGTTCAGTCTGGATCACAGAGCCCGGGGCACACAATGATTTTTCCTCTGAACTGATAGAGGAGAGAAGATAACTGAAAACATTGAAATAGAACTTGATTGGTGTATTTTCTAGGCCAATTTATATTTGGATGGAAGAAAGTTAAGTTGCACCATTGAGAAGAATTTTTTAATTAGATGTTCAGTAAAGTCAGGCTGAGATGATACTGAAAATCAATAATAGGTGTCACAATACATCATTTTCCTCCTGATGTGGTATAAGTCCTCACATGGTTGGGAGCAAATGAAACACAAGAAACCAAGAACATTCAAACCTACATGTGTCCTGTATAACTACCTCTGTCACACAATGAGAGAAATCCCAGCTTTGAGGTGGCCAATTGGGACAGGGTTTACAAAATATTTTCTGGAACTCCCTTATAAATTTCCATTTTCTAAAGAAGGCTATATAGAGAGTCTGTGTCTATATCTGCTGTGTATGCCTGTGTCTATGTCTGTATCTATATATGTGTCTATGTCTGTCTCTGTCTCCCCCATTTTTCTTCCTCCCTTCTGCCTCTCTCTGTTTCTCTGTCTGTCTCTGTCTCTGTATCTCTCTCTCTCATTGAAACAGATAAGATAATGCCATATATTCTAGTAATAGATAACAGTTCAGCCTAGATGAAATATTGGCACACTCAACGTTCAGACCATATATAGCTCAATGATCATTTTTGTAGAACCCACCAACAGCTTCAGAACATTTAGCATCATTAGGTAGCTGAAAAAATATAACTGACATTATATGTTGTTACATAAAATTATGTCATTCCAATACAATGATTAGTTTCTATAAAATACAGGGCTGTGTGTTTGTTTACCTACTGTGAATACCATTGTACCTCAGCAAAGGTGACTCATCAGTTTTGGAAAAAAAGACTCTTTTATCCTTCCCAGAAAGGTTTGTCACCAGTGGTTGGGATTCTCATCTCTTACAGTATGGTCTTGTGATTTCAAGCCAGCAGTACTGGCACATGGAGTTTTTTGACCTTGCAGAATCCCAGCTAGTACCGAGTTTCTCCTGAGCCAGAACTTTATTTTAGCACCATGCACCACTCTTCATTGCATACTGCCTGTAAGAAAGAAATTAAAAATTGAGGGCTTTCCACTGACTTCTGTTACCGCACCTGTAGAAATGAATATTCGTGCATGTAAGGAGATAAAGGAGAGGGTTTATAGCCACAGAGGTTATGTTGCCGAGGAATGGGTCCCCATACTGCTGCTGTAAATGTAGCTGTACACCAGCCTCACTTACGGACTTGTGGCTGAAGGCGAACAAATGAGTGGGCTGGAGTGTTTGTGAACTGCTGAAAGTGGCAGACTCCAAATAGTACCATAATTCCATGCGAAGCCTTCAAACTCCCAGCAAAGCCTTCTGCCTGGCTTTGCTAGGATTTTATAGAATCTGCTAACATGTGCTATTGATTTTTAGATGCAGACCTATTTAAATTTACTCTTAAAATGAGTATTGTAATCCACATAATAGACATTGTTTATTTTTGTTTTCTTTACTTTAAATACTACAATTCAGTGACAGGCATTCTGGAGATTTCTCTGATAGAAAATAAATGAGTCTCAGAAAGATATTATAAAAAGACCACATCACATAACAATGCAGACTTTGGTGCTCTAATATTGTTCTTTAGTGTATTGCTGACTTTTGTGTCTTTTTCCAAAGACATCACTGAAAAGTCAAGACATCTGATTTTCATATGTGTTTCACCTTTCATTCAACTTGCACTCAGTCTTGAGCCATAGTGCTGGTTATGCATTCTTTAGTGTAACCGTTCTCTAATGTATACAATCTCTAGTGATGGTTACACTTTATTGTCTACCAAGATATTAAGACCAAAGTGCCAGTGAAAAGTTTCAATTAAATGTGTATGTTTTTGTCCTCCCTAGAGACTATAAGCAGATGTGTCTTACAAAATGATATGCATATATATATATATATACATACAGTAGTCTGTACATAAAGCATTGCCATGTGTGTTTACATACAAAATCATAAAAGGTGAAAATGTGGGTGTACAAATCACAAAATGGAATGTGTGTCCATAAAGAAACTTAGATTTCAGAGATTTGCTGAACATTAGAGAATTACAAACAATATAGTAATGAAATATAATTATATATATGCAAATATAAGGTAAATCTGTATATGAAGACAATCTACAAAAAAAAAAAATAAGACAGAGAACTGATAAAAGGTTTTTCAATACTTCACACTATGAGATTTGCACATCTTTCCTGTCTTTTCTATGATACCTATTAATGAATATAGCCTTTTCTTGCCAGCTCACCTCTTACACAGAATCATAAACATCAATAAATCTGTGGCTGAGAGATTTGATTCTCCTTACATCCTTAGACTCAGAGCTGAGAAGACCATCTTATATGATCTTTATACATTGAGTACTTACCTTTCTAAGTGGGTAGTAAGAGTCAGTTTTCTTTAGAGTGGTGGGCCCTGATGGGCTACAAGCACTGCAGCAATTGTTGTCCACAGGTTATACTAGGGGGACTAAATCAGTTTAAATGAAACCAAGAGCACATCAAGTTGGGAGAGAGAAGAAGGGTGGGGTGGCTGGGAAGATGAAGTGAAAATTTCTGCTTTCTTTGGCAACTCAGTTGTGTCAAGTGATGTTTTTCTGGAAACTGTGTTATGAGAGGATGCTTTTGCTAAAGTAGACACACTAGAAGATACTTTGCTAAGAACAAATGGTGTTTTCCTGGAATTGCCTGGAAAAAGGGCATGTGAAGTTTTGCCAGAGAAGACACGTGAGAGAACATATGATGTTTGGAAAGGGTATAAGTATAACCCAACAGACAGTGGACAAAACTGTGTGGCATTGGTTCACCTTGCCATTCTTTGCTTGTCATCTTTTGTTGTGACTTCTTAGACAGAAACGCCACCAAAGAACTTCTGGTTCTTGCAGCTTCTTACAGCTTTTGTGGACTCAGCCTTGTTGGAAGAGCCTTGAGGTTTCTTCTGGATCAAACTACGATAGCTGATTTGTGAATGGTGTTTGCAAGTGGATAGAGCTACCACTGCTGATTTGTGTGAACTGAACTGCTGATATCCTGCTGAAGTGGAAAGGAATCACTCTAAACAACTATTTCTAAGCAGATCCACATCTTCCTTTGCCTTATTATCTTTTCTAATCCACTACCTATGGTGGGTGGTGACCTAGAAGGGAGGTTAAAGCAAGTAGGCCAAATATTAGCCAAAAAAGGGATTGGAGAAGAGAGAAGAGGATTGGTAGATTTGCTCCAAACACTTTATATGCACATATGAAACTCACAAATAATAAACTAATTTAAGTCCTTTTCTTTATTTAAAATCATCTTTAGGAAAAGATATCTGATGCCTTTCATAACAGTCAAATCAGGATTGGGCTGTTTGACATTAGGTTGTTCCTTGCCAAATAGGAATCTTCTGAACATATATCAGTGACTACAGGCTAAGAGTATTTACACATTGTGAACAATTCTTCCTGAACTCCATAGACATCATAAAAATATGATAATATGAAAAATTTGAGGATCCACTAGAAGAAAGAGTGGTGAATCAGAAAATTCATTATGCTACTGCTGAATATCATTTAAGATGACACCATACCAGAAACTTAAAATCATGAAATAAATGCATTATGCTTTAGTTTCTTAATAAAGCTGTTGTGAAGAGTGAACAACACAAATAGATACTTTAGAGTGTCTTACACTCTAAAGTGTTCAGTAAACAACAATGTTCTGATAATTATTAGCTATATTCAAATGTTCACTACATTTTGGCCAACAATTTTTCATCAAATATCAATGACCTTCAGCATAACACAGTGGCATTAAAAATTATAATTGGTTCAGTGTGGGCTGATGTACATGAAAATAACACCACATAGATTTGAAAGTCATGCCACCTCTTGGGACCTTCATGGGACACCTACCCCGAGGGCACATGGTTGATTTGAATGTCCTTTCTTATCAGTGGGAATCCCTTTTCCAGGACACAGTGGACTGTCACCACTTTAAGAACAACCACAACAGGAAGCCTGGTTTGGGCTCAACAAACTGTAGGAACTTTCCCAGAAAGGGTCTTGCTATGTATGCTTTCTTGATGTATCCGTTCATTCTTCCAAGAATTGTAACTACTCTGAATGTGTTTACTCCTCTCCCTGTGCAGTTATCAAAGAGAGGATATAAGGATGGAAAGCAGCATCAAGAAACACTAAGTAGATGTTCAGTCTGGGGTATAGGATGTGGTTGATGACAGGGCTCCCCTGCATCTGTGTTAGACATGACTAATAAAATTTACACATTTATTTTATAAGCATCCTAAAACATTGACACACTTACATTGATCCCACGGTGTTTGTCCTACATATTTGTAGTAGTTAATTTATTCTTTCTTGCCTATAATATTTCTTTGTCACTAGATAGCTTTATTTTTCCAGACCATCATTGTATCTGGGTTTTCAATTTTATGGAAAATTGTTTATAATATATTCTAATTTGAGGAAAAATCTACTTACTATAAAATCAATTTTCCTCTTATTGTGCCTACACTGTGTGTTTTTGTTTGTTTCTTGATTAAATTAACTGAACATTCTCTTTTCAATATCTTTCTAAAGTTGAGTAGGATTTTAATTTATTTTTACCTCTGTTTCTATTTCTCAATTCTCTCATTTATAGTCTATTCTTGTGTATGTGTGTATGTGTGTGTGTGTGCGTGTATGATGTAGTTTGTGTGTTGCATATATGTGTGTATGGTTTGATGTGTGTATGGTTTGTGTGTTGCATATATGTGAAATGAATTTACATTGTCTCTATGTGCTGGTGTGTTTATGTGAAATGTATGTGCAGATTTGGTGTATGGCTTATGTGTATATGATGTGTGTGTGTGTGTGTGTGTGTGTGTGTGTGTGTGTGTGTATGTGTGTATGGTATATAGGAGATATTTGTATATATTTGTGTATGTGTAGAGCAAGTGTGGTGTGCGTGTGGTATGTATGATATGAATATGTATGTGGTATGTTGGGTTGTGTATGTGTGTGTTACGCATATATGGTATACTTTATGTGGATATGTAGTGTATATGTGTGTATGTGTGATTTAGCGTGTGTATGTATGTGTGTTGTGTGTGTTGTGTATGTATGTGTGTTTTGAGCTGGAAAACTTTGACACACTTTTCATTCTCATGTTTACTAATAAAAGTGATCACTGCTATTCGTATTCCCATGATTACAGTATGTGCTACATGCTCTGACTTCTGTTCCTCTTGTCTTTTAAGGAAAGGTTGTAGTTTTACATTATAGTTTTCCCTTGTTTACAGGGTTAATAGAAGACTTGAATTTCTACACCAAGTAGCCTTTCCTGGGTTAGCTCTTCATCATTGATAGGTTTTCTGCATTTTAATCATAGTGGCTTTTGTAATCCTAATTGTTTAAATTACAAATGTTTTCTTTATAACCCAGATTTATGGTCAATTTTATGGATGAGATCATATAGAAGAGAAAAAACTGTATAATTCATGTTGTCAATGTGTAAGGTTGGGAACAAATCCTTGTATAAAACAAATCACTTTCTTTGATCTTTTGGCATGGTATTCCAGTCTTAAGAAGTTCAGGCTACCTCTCAATTCTCTGTGCTCTCAGGATAACTTTAAATTTCTGATCCTCCTTCTGTCTCATGAGTGCTGGGACTAGAGACATGTCCCATCACACCTGGTTTATGCTGTGCTGGGAATCGAACCCAGGGCTTCATGACGGCTAGTCTAATGCTCTACCAAGTGAACCACATTCTAGTGTGTATTGAACTTCCATATGATTCTCTTTGTTTTCACCATGCAGTGACCGGGCTCCTGACATGTGAACTGTGAGATCGTCTCATTGTTGAGAAGTATTCTCTCCTGAGTGCTCAGTGGTACTGCATTTTGGTGCTTCTTTGGCAGTTGGTTCCTGTCCCACTCTGTGCTTCTGTTTAATTATTTTTCATGTTTCTGAATTTTTTCCTTATCGTTTTCTTATAAAGCACACAAGTAATTCTTCTGTGAAGAATCTGATGTTTTTATATTTTATTAGAAACTTAAATCTACTCATGTTTGTTGATGGAAATGATAATTTGATCAGATTAGTTATGTCATAATATCTTATCTTTACAGTATTTTAGATTTTATGTGCTTATTTCTTATACATGATTTTAGCCAAAAGACCAAAAAGTCATGTTTCCTTGTTTCTTTATGTAACAAACATATATTTTTGAATTACATATTTTTCTTTAGTGTGTGTGTGTGTGTGTGTGTGTGTGTGTGTGTGTATGTGTGTTGTGTATGTGTGTGTACATGAGTGGGTGCACAAATACTATAGCATGAGTACTTTAGAGGACACCTTGCAGTTCTTTCTTTCCTATGGAGAGCCCAGTGAACTCAGGTCTTTGGACTCAGGTACTTTTCCCATAGAGCACCATAGTGCTCAGAAATAGACTGTTTTAAATTCAAGATCTTATGGGATATTTAGAGAAGGTTTTATATTTTAAATATTTTCTTTTCTTTCTTTCTTTCTTTCTTTCTTTCTTTCTTCCTTCCTTCCTTCCTTCCTTCCTTCCTTCCTTCCTTCCTTCCTTCCTTCCTTCCTCCCTCCCTCCCTCCTTTTCTTTCTTTCTTTCTTTCTTTCTTTCTTTCTTTCTTTCTTTC
>JAPYYD010002917.1:0-14755 GCA_028551405.1 Uromys caudimaculatus
AGCTGTGGGGCCCTGTGGCCCAAGCTGAGGTCTCCGGCCGTCGCCGGAAGCTGCTGGCGGTCAGTCTCTGTGGTCTGGTGAGCTGTGGGGCGTGTCTTTTCCCTCCTGCTGTTTCTGTTGTGAAATAACAAGCTTTGGACACTTCACAAAGTAGAAGTTCATGGAGCTCTGAGTATACTAAAAAACAATGTTGAGGTTGGATACCTGCATTTTTTTGCCCTCTATAATGTTTCTGTCAACATTTTAATTATATCTATCTTTGAGAATTTAATATGTATACAATATATTTTAAACATATCCACCCCTATACCTCCTTACATATCCTAAACAGGTTTGTGGTTACCTCTCAACTTAACAACTGCTCATAATATCAATTAGTGCCCCTCAGAGATCATTACTGCCAACATTTTCTTCAGTTTGAGGCCATCCACCAGAAGAAGGGCAACCTATAACAGAAGAAAATTCACTCTGATTTTTGCTATAACCATCCACTGCCCATACCTTTCATTTACATGATGGGTACCAGGATCCCCTCTTTGATTCATGCCAGAATGCTACATGGATTGACCTCCTGCCAGAAACCACAAGGGCTGTGAGTTTCTGACTGTACTGGTCTTGTCATATCAAGAAGACACTACTATGTTCTGGTCCTCAGCAATGTCTAGTTCTTACAGTCTTTCTACAACCTCTTAATCTTCCCTGATCCTGAAGGAAAGGGGAGTGATATAGATGTTCCACTTGGGGCCTGAACACTCCAAGGTCACCTGCTCACTGTATTTTTATTAGCTGAGTGTCTCCCTGTTGACTATTGTCCATTATAAAAAATTTCTGTGCGAGGGTTGAAAGCTTACCATATGTGTGGATACAGAGTTCAACAATTTTTATTTATATATCTTACATTTATTTGTGTGCTCCTGGGTGTGTGTATACATTTCTTAGTGTGTGAGTTCATGTGTGTGTGTGTGTGTGTGTGTGTGTGTGTGTGTGTGTGTGTGTGTGTGTGTTTGTACACATTCATTGACAGGCATCCATGAAGGCCTTGGGAGTTGATAAATTTCCTATCATGTGAGTGCCAGGAATTGAACTTAGGTTGTTAGGCTTCACATCAACTAAGTGCCTTTATGCATGGACTCATCTCACTTGATTTAGATATTTAGAGGGCAGGTTAAAACTATGTTAATTTAGAACAATAAATGTAGTTGGGCATAAACCCCACATTGAGCATAAGTCCTTCCCAGTCACCATGTCTTGGCATGGTTTAAAGTGCCAGTAACCTGATCCTACCTGTTGTCCTACCTTAAATACACTCAGAAAACTGTAAGCAAACCCAATAGGGGAGCAAAGTCATCAAAGCCTTACCCAGCTCTGAATCCTGCAAGCTCTAATAATGACCAGGTGGCTAAATATGCCTAATGTTACAACAATAGCAGGTAAGTTACTGGCTTTTACAGGGCTGTGCCACAGCTAATCCCATCACGTGCTGGACTAGAGATCAAGACTGGAAGTTAGGGGAAATCACCAGTCAAGAGATCTCAAGAAAGTGGGGATGGATCAGAATTGTTCTGTTAGAAACCTTCACTACCAAGACACCATGAGAAAGAAGCATAAAATTTGATGCCTTTGAGCTCATCCCAATGCTGCAACTGCCCCATCTTATGAAGAGTATCACCTCTATGTTTAAGCAGTTGATATTATGGACTGACCTCAAGAGTTTCAGAGAAACAACACAGAGATATGCCCATGAGCCAATTCCTAAAATGAGGTTTCCTCTCAAAAGACACTAGGCCGTTTCAAGCTGACAATGAAAACTAACTAGAAAAATGTTCTTTTATCTTTGCCATCCCAAAATCACCCAACATTCTTGGCATTGTTCTTTTTTCAATTATGATCCTCCTGGGCAAGATGGCACAGCCTTTGAACCCAACACTTGTTAAGACATTGATCTGAAACGATTCTGGAAGCCTCAACTACAAGGGTTAGCTGTCTCTCATAATTCCAGCAAATGCTTTGTAAGCTGTCAAGGGAGAAAAGCAACCTACAGTCATACTCAGCTGTAAATGCAATGAACCATAGCAATGATGAGTATGGCAAGATAGACTCAAGGGTGTGAAAGCAGCACTTGTCTTCAAAAGTATTTCACAGCAGTCTAATTGGACTTAAGGCCCGGCCATAGATAGGTATTTGTGTCTGACACTGAAAAAATACAGTGAAAAATAAAAAAAAGATACATTCTCTGATCTGGGACCAAAACACAAAGTTTTAAAATGAAAGGAAAATGGCTGAGACACATCTCTATACCATCCTTAGCCTATGCCCAAAGGACACCTCAGAAAACACTGCTGAGCCATATTCAAGTTGGATGTAAAAGAAGCTGTTTTTTAAGCATTTCTTCTTGTTTAAGGTATAGTATTCCATGCTAATGCTGTAAAACTATTTGATTTTTCACACATCCATTTCCCTCCTTTTCTCTTTAACACTTTCAAACATTTTGATGGTCTTTAGCCAGTCTGTTTACCCCATTATCCACCCATTTGCTGCTGAAATCTTCTTCCTAACAAGTGTACTTCATTGTTTTGGGCTTTCTAGTTTTGTGTGAGCCAATGAGTTTAATTAGAACTTCCTGACAACATAAGTTTAGGGGTGCGGAGCAAGGGCATTTCATTACATATTCCAAGAAGAAAAGGACATCTTCTTCCCCTCTAACAGTTAACTGACAGTTTTTCCTCAGGGAGGGGTGGAGACTCACTGGCCTCTCTTCAATATAACAGTTAACTGCCAATATTCACCCAGAGAAGAGGGGTGGGGCCCCATTGGACTCTCTCTCCTCCAGATAAAATATTGAAAGTTCCATTTTCTGAAGGCCTGTGCTAATATAGCAGCACTGTGTTCAGCAGTGAGTGATCTATACAATGTCAGAAAAACATCCTTCAGATGTTCATCTACTCTTACATTCATTCCTCTACCACATTCACAATGTTCCCTGAATCTTGCAATGAAGGCAGGGATATAGCTATCTCCTTTATCTCTACAGAAAGTTGTCGTTCAATATACTGTGCTAATGAAGAATCACAATCCTACCATTCCACCCTTTAGGAAGGATTGGAAACATGCACAGTTACATTCTATTACAGCATTTGTGAAAAAACACAGGATTATGGTTTTCCAATTTATATAGATATGTACATAGATAGATACATAGATAGATAGATAAACAGATAAGTTTGATCATATAGATTTGAGGACACAAATAGTGGTGAAAATCATTAGATATACAAAGACAGACAGACACACAGACAGACACACAGAGAGATAAGATAAATGAACAGACTGATTCCATGATGTATATATAGATATGTAGGCAAATGGAAATAGATATACATGTACAAATTCAAAATAGTTAAAGAAATATATGTATAAAATATATGTATGTAATATACAAATACAGACAGACATACATATTATAAATGGGTATATAGGTAATGTTAAAGGAAGTAGGAAAGATGGATGGACAGAAATGATACATCAGTACATACATGCACACATACATAGAAAATTGCATGGAAGACATGTAAAAGAGTGACATTGGAAAGAATGTTGAGGAGAAGTTTTGTCTCATATAATTTTAATGTCTTAAATTTTCCAATACAGAGACAGACAAAACCTACTTTACTGGCCCATAGGCATTCAGAAGAATCAACATGACAATATGAATCTGCTTCCACAGATACCTTTTTGTTGGTTCACTTAATCAAACTTTCTGAAACTCAACATTGCATGAGAGGTATATTTTTCTTGTTGTTTGGTACTCTACCTAGAATTCAGAGAGGTATAACTATACTACTGAGCTATATCCCTAGACATTGAAAATATTTTCACATTGAAACATAGCCATTTTAATTTTATTCATCCACATAGCCATTTATCTTGTGAATACCCTCCAGTCTAGAGTTTTAGACATATCTAACATGTCTAATACCTGTATTAATTGTTTTAGGGAATATTAATGGTCATTTCTTGAGACAAATGACTAAGATTGTAGTTGCTGGTTCATATGGTAGTCCAATGTTTCCAGTTTTGTTACTGAATTTTTTGAGATTCTAATATAATTACGACATTTCTTCTTTCTCCTTTCAATCCATAAAACTGAGAGAATACTTTTTGCTCTATTTCAACTTCATGGCCTCTTTTTTTTAAAATTATTATTACATATGTGTATCTAAAGATAAACTGATTGGATCATATAATGATACATGTGCATAGGGTTTCAGGGCTGAAACTTTCTCAGTGGACAGTCAAGTGTTGTGCTCTTCACCTTGGATGACTATTTCTCCTCACAGCATTCCTTAATTCAGTATAGTATTTTGTGTAAGCCAAGACCCCGTTGGAATTCCTTTGTTTACCTTGGAGTGCCTGGTTTTCCATCCTTGTTTAGCTCATGTTTGAGAAGTGACATTGTTGATATTTTCTTGGTTTAGTTTTTGACATGACAAGGAGATGCAATCTTACAGCAAATTCCCTGATCTCTGGCCCTTACAGGATTTTCTTCTCTACTTATAAACATAAATTCTATAAAATTAAATTTCTCTGTATATATCATCTAATTTAGACTTTTTTCTTTCTCTTAGGTCTGAGGTTTATGGTTTTAGTAGAATATAGATCCCAATCTCCATCTAAGGTCCTGATAAAATAAAAGTTAGTTCTGTGATTGTAATCTGATTAGTTTCCATGTTTACAATTAGAATGAATAATTTTCTCTTTGAATCAGGGCTTTATTCCAAGAACACATGTGAAAGGTCACCCCTAATTCCAGGTCCATAGGGTCAAAACCTATTGTGCCCTCATGGAACTCTGCATGAATAGGTGCATACACATGCATGCTGTCTCCACCCCTACAAATATAACATAAAATACAGAATGTCTTAGAGTAAGTAGGACAAAGTCTGCTTTTGTGTCATCAATGTTCACTGATTTTTTGTCATTATTGTTCTGCATAATACCACTCAGCAATGTTATTTTTCCCATAAAATTTCTGTCTATGATAATTTTATACACACACATAGAAGACATTTTTTTTATCATATCAACTTGCCATTGCTTATCAGTCTTAGTTATTTTTGTTTGCTGTGAAGAGATACCATGACCAGCACAACTTACAAAGGAAAAGATTTAATTATAAGATTATGGTTTGAAAGACTTAGAGTATCGGGGAGCAAGTGTCCATGGCAGCAGGCACACATTACATGACCTATGTACTTGCAAATCTTCAAATCATACCTAACATAGGTTAGATATCCTCAAAGGGGTCAAAGCAAGACCTTTGTGAGGTGTCAGCCAGTCCTTAGCTGCCATAGGCTAAGGAGGACTCTGCTAACCAATCAAGAGTGAGGGGTGTGGACCACCATTGTTCTGACAGGGACAAAAGCAGGGTGCACAGAGAGAGCTCTGTGGCCAGTCCCTGGGAGAGCTCCGATATGGCACCACCTGCCAAGAAAGCCCCCAAGGCTAGTGCTAAGGCATCAGTAACAGCAGTCAAAAAGTCCAAGCCAAAGAAGAAGCAGAGCACTGCTTCCTGCCTTTCAGGGTGCAAATTACCCAAGAAGAGTCAGCACAAATCTTGTCACCTAAGTCCTCGTAAGGTGCGAAGTCCCAGGCTAAGCTCATTCCCTCCCTTCTGCAACCATTCCTTCCCCTAAGACTTTCTCAGGCCTGCTATAAACTTCACATCTAACTCTGCCCCCTCTCATCAATCTCCATATTCTATCTCGCTTTGTCCCAAACCACTGCGCTGATGACATTTGTATGTAGTTTTTTCAGATAACAAGGAAGGGGGAAATATCTCTTCAAAAGATACATAGGACAAAGTCGAAGAGATCTGTCAGCACTAGAATTCACGGAGAGACTACCGAACCAATTCTGGCACTGCTCCTTCAAGACCAAGTGAATGAGAATGCAAACTTGACCGGACCAGAGGAAGTGTCACCATGCCCCAATGCTGCGCAGGTTCGAAATGAAGACCTGGACAGCTCTGCGACACCAAGCGGGTCCGAAGACCTAAAAAACATCAGTGAATAGGTCTGGGAGCTGTTCCATGGTCATGATGCCATGGACAAAATTCACCACACTTAGTTTGTGTGATGATAACAATAAAATCAATCAGATATGAAAAAATATCTGTCACTCTCTGTCTCTAATGGTGGTACAGTAAGAGGAGTTGGAGGAACTGTAGACAGGGTAGATGATAAAAAGGAATATTGGTGTCTACGAGGTTGGGAGAACGATGAACAACCCCCTCATGGACACTCATTGGAGGGTCAGAACAGAACTACCCTCAAATGTCTCCCTGAGGATTTATTTTAAAGATTAAAGGGAAAACCCAGGGTATTCCTCTATGTCAGTGGCTAGGGATGCAGCATGGGTTCAGGGTCATGGATATGAACTGTGGGTAGCACTTCAAGTCCCGATATAGGCGGTACATCAGCTATAGGACTCCTACGTACTTGTGGTGTATCTTATACTCCTCCTCATGATCTCATGTATTAAGACACTCAGATGGGTCAAAGACTTCATCCCTTCAAAGGTGCTAGTGTATACCAAAGACAGAAATCTTGACGGGAACCTTCAATTGTGGCAGTGATATGGTCTGCCTCTTCAGAAAGTGGGGGAAGTGTAGGACAGAAAGTAGTGGTCTGCCAACCACTACTCGAAATGAAGATGAAGGAAGGAATGTCTACAGGGTATTGTAAAGACCATTGTGCCTTTCCAGATCGCTCTACTGTGTATATTCTACCACATTTTTAATCCCTTCAGGAGGGACCCTGAAACTGATTTATGGGAGAATTACTTCTAAAATAGGAAGTTGATACTGGAGAAATGATTCAGATGATTCCTCACAGGCATAAGGGACACAAGTTTGATCCACAGAATTGACATGAAAATTTGAAAAAAATCCATCAGCTTAGAATGGTGACAGTGGTTTTTAATCTCAGAACTCAAGAGGCAGAGATAGTTAAATAACTATGAATTTACATAGTGAGACCCTGTTTTTAAAAAGAAATAAAGTTTCAAAATCACAGCGTGTTGTTTAAAACTTGAATGTAATGTGCTGGGGACAAACTGAAGGGTGGATCCTTGATTCTTGTTGACCAGCTACCGAAACCTACTTTCTAAGTCCCAGACCATTTAGAGACCTTGGAAGTTTGATTTTTTTTTTGTTGTGGTTGCTGTTGTTGTTGTTCTTTTGTTTGTAGGGTTTTATAGGAGGACAATATCTGAGAATCAGGAAAACTGTCCTCTGCTATACACACCACACACATACAAACACACACACACACACACACACACACACACACACACACACACACACACACACACACACAAACACAGCTATTCTTCATGCGTTCAAACATACTCCCCAAACCACATAATCAAATGCTTATACACACAAATTCAGAAATAATCAATAAAATGCACATATATTAAATGTATACATTTTGATTGCTTTTGCATATGCATACACCTATGTAGGCATCACTATAAGAATGAGTATACCCATAATTCTCTACAATGTTCTTAGCTTGCATTCCTCCTGCTGTTTCTGTTGTGAAATAACAAGCTTTGGACACTTCATAAAGTAGAAGTTCATGGGGCTCTGAGTGTGATAAAAACAATGTTGAGGTTGGATACCTTCATTTTTTTTGCCCTCTATAATGTTTCTGTCAAATGTTTTAATTATATCTATTTTTGAGAATTTAATATGTATACAATGTATTTTAAACATATTCACCCTATACCTCCTTACATTTCCTACATAGGCTTGTGATTCCCTCTCAACTTACCAACTGCTCATAATATCAATTAGTACCCCTCAGAGATCATTACTGCCAACATTTTCTTCAGTTTGAGGCCAT
Source organism: Uromys caudimaculatus (assembly GCA_028551405.1). Taxonomy (NCBI): domain Eukaryota; kingdom Metazoa; phylum Chordata; class Mammalia; order Rodentia; family Muridae; genus Uromys; species Uromys caudimaculatus. The sequence continues at coordinate 7,908 of JAPYYD010002917.1, forward strand.
CCACCAGAAGAAGGGCAACCTATAAGAGAAGAAAATTCACTCTGATTTGTGCTATAACCATCCACTGCCCATACCTTTCAGCTACAGAATGGGTTCCAGGATCCCCTCTTTGATTCATGCCAGAATGCTACATGGATTGACCTCCTGCCAGAAACCACAAGGGCTGTGAGTTCATCATGACTGCAGTGGTCTTGTCATATCAAGAAGTCACTACTATGTTCTGGTCCTCACCAATGTCTAGTTCTTACAGTCTTTCTACAACCTCTCAATCTTCCCTGAGCCTGAAAGGAAAGGGAGTGATATAGGTGTTCCACTAGGGAGATGAGCACTCCAAGGTCACATGCTCACTGTATTTTTATTAGCTGTGAGTCTCCCTGTTGACTGCTGTCCATTTCAAGAAGCTTCTGTGCAGAGGGTTGAAAGCTTACCATATGTGTGGATACAGAGTTCAACAATTTTTATTTATATATCTTACATTTATTTGTGTGTGTGTGCACATTTCTTTGTGTGTGTGTTCGTGTGTGTGTGTGTGTGTGTGTGTGTGTGTGTGTGTGTGTGTTTGTACACCTTCATGCACATGCATCCATGAAGGCCTTGGGAGTTGATAACTTTCCTATCATGTGAGTGCCAAGAATTGAACTTAGGTTGTTACTCTTCACATCAACTAAGTGCCTTTATGCATGGACTCATCTCACTTGATTTAGATCTTTAGAGGGCAGGTTAAAACTATGTTAATTTAGCACAATAAGAGTAGTTGGGCATAAACCCCACATTGAGCATAAGTCCTTCCCAGTCACCATGTCTTGGCATGGTTTAAAGTGCCAGTAACCTGATCCTACCTGTTGTTTGGCCTTAAATACACTCAGAAAACTGTAAGCAAACCCAATAGGGGAGCAAAGTCATCAAAGCCTTACCCAGCTCTGAATCCTGAAAGCTCCAATAATGACCAGGTGGCTAAATATGCCTAATGTTACAACAATAGCAGGTAAATTAAAGGCTTTTACAGGGCTGTACCATAGCTAATCCCATCACATGCTGAACCAGAGATCAAGGCTGGAAGGTAGGGGAGATCACCAGTCAAGAGATAGCAAGAAAGTGGGGTGGGTCAGAATTGTTCTTTGAAATCTTCACTACCAAGACACCATGAGATGGAAGCATAAAATTTGATGTCTTTGTGCTCATCCCAACACTGCAAGAGCCCCATCTTGTTGGCCTCTATGTTGGGAGACTTCCTCAGGGATATCTGGCCTGGCCAAATGTGAGAGTTCCGGCAAAGGAGGGAGCATGAGAGGGGAGCATTCTCCTCTGCATTCTCTGTCTCTGCATTTGCCGCCTCACTTTCACCAAGAAGCTGCATCAGCTACCTTGGCCTGAGTTGGGCCTGGGCTGAGCCCACAAGAGGCCGACTAGCCAGTGCGGAGTATGGGAAGCTTCTGGTGGAGTTCAGGAGAGCAGTCCTCTTCCCAATCAGCAGTGCTACAGCTCTTATGATAGAAGGTCTCAGACAAGGTAGTAGTTCTCACAACTTTATATCTTCTGGATGGGGATCTCTCCTATACAAGTTGGGATGGTCTAATATACTGTTTGAGATGGGTCAGGAGTTTGTCAACAGATACTTCCCATTGGCTTTGTCTGAGGGCTTAGGGGCACCTTATTTGCATGTAGGAGGGCTTGGCATTGCTCCTACATTACAAATCTCACATGACAGGCCTCTCTGCTGGGGTTGTGGAAGCTGTAGCTGTTTTTACAGGAGTCTTCTGGAATTGTTGGCAAAAATGTTTTCTGGTCCCTTGTGGATTATTCCACTGAGTCTCCCAGAGTTTTTAGCCTGTGCTCCACTGGGTGCCAGATTGCCTGCCACAGACCACTGCCCCCAAATTCCCCCTTTTTCTTTTATAAGGCACAAGTGTCATCAGAATAACTGTCTACTATATTGGGAAGAGTTTGATACTGAACCTAGACCTGATTGGCAGTGAACTTTGCAATGTTACTCATCTGCTTCTTTAGAAACTGTATGAGCAGGGTGCTAAGAGAAGCAAGACTCCAGTGACTAGTATGGGGCTAAGGAGGGGAAGAAGCCAAACTACCAAGGGGTCAGAGTACCAAGGGGAAGTTGTGTTTGGAGTACAGCATGCCCGGTGTTTCCCCCAGAGCTCTTTAAGCATGTGTACATCTTGTTCTACCAGCCCAGATTCATTGACATAGAAGCAACATTCCTCCCCCAGCAAAACACAAGTCCCTCCGGAGTCTAGGTTTCTCCAGTTTTGGAAAGCAACTCCTGCTAAAGAGATTATCTGGTGTTGAAGAGACTCAAGGCTGTCCACAGTGGAAGCCATCACCTGATCAAGCTTGTCCTGGAAGTCGCTGTCCAGATATTGTATTTGGACAAGGACTGCTCTAGCAGTTCCTGTTGCACCCAGTGAGACACCAAAGCCTAGTCCAATGAGCAAAGGGATGAAGATCTCTCTCTTCTTTCAGCTTCCTCCCATCTGCAGGGCAAGTTCTTCAGGTTTGTAGAGATATACCTGGGGGACAATTATCAGGAGGGTGCAGGTGCCTTGTAAAGAGGGGTTAATACAGGCACCGGTAGTGCCTTTGCACCAGAGGAGGGCAGGAGGGTTAATTCACACTGATTTGGTGATGGTGATATCATGGACACATGTAAGATGAGGTTTTGAGGAGGGCCCTACAAGGCAAAGAGGGGGAGTGCAAGTCAAAGAGAGGAATGTCCTGTGCTTTCCTGGTGTGTAGGGGTCCCTGAAGGTTGTGAAGGGAAATGTTAATGGGAACAGCTGCTAATAATGGTCTGGAAAGAGATGCACAGAAAAAGCATTTGGGAGGAGTTGGGGTGGGTGGTTAAGGGAAGGAGGTCAGCTGCATATTGGATGTGCTGTAGCCAGGAGAGGGTAGCTCGGAGATCCTTCTGAGACTGCTTTTCCTGTTGGATAATATTAGCATGGGTAAAGCCTGATCTGGAGGCAGGAACAAGCTCATGGGAAATGTGCAGTTCAGCTACTGGGTATTTGGCATAGCCATTGGGGTAAACTTTATCCATGACTCCGGTTCGCCAACATTCATTCCAGGGATCGCTGACGGAAAGCTCAAAATGAGTTTTAAGGTTGGCAAGCATGGTGTCACCATGACTGGTGGATTCCATTCTGCAGCTCCAGTAACTGCAACCTCCATATGTGGAGACCTCCTGGAGACATTCACCTGTGTTTCGGTAGGGAAAGCAGAGAAAAGGGCTGGGAATAGTGGAGATAGATTCTGAATGTAGAGGGATCTCAATCCTGGTTTGGCATCCTTCAAGTGGATAGTCTTGGGTCCCTATAACTTTGTTGTGTCTGCTGTAGGTTTCCCTAGCATAGACTCTCCAGTGGTAGGTATTGGGGAGGTTAGGGAGAGGCTGGGCAGTAGCAGAGTTAGCATGAAGAATGACAAAAACAGCTGAGAGAACAGAGGAAAGGGGGGCTTGTGGAGGGCATATGGCCTGGGCAGCAGTTGTCAGGTCATGGATGGCTTTCCAGGAGATCTTATTGTTCTTCTGGTTGTGGCAATTACTCTGTCTCCTCTTCTTCTGTCCCTGATCTGCCAATCGAGAGGCAGGCCATCTTCTTGGTTGGTGGGGTGATGTTGGACATTTCTGGCAGGAACCCAGATAGGCTTAGGCTGGTCCTGTGGAAAAACACAAACAAAACCCCTCCGGGTTGTAAGGAGGGGGTCTGGTCCCTTCCAAATTCCATCCAAAGGATCTTGCCATCGTACTAGGATTGAGGGGGTTAATTCTGGTGTGTGCCAATGGAGGGAGATAGGAGGATGTTTGGAGCTTTTGTAGATATTAAATATGTTTAGGGTAGTCAGAGCCATCGTTAATTGCACATTAGGGGGATAGGTGGTTGTCTTTTGTTTTAGGAGTTGGGTCTTTAGGGTTTGATGTGTTCTTTCTATTATTCCTTGGCCCTGAGGGTTGTGGGGAATTCCTGTATGATGGGCAATTTCCCAGCATGTGCAGAAGGTTTTGAATTGAGAGCTGGTGAAGGCAGGGCCATTATCAGTTTTTATCTGTTGAGGAATGCCCATGATGGCAAAGGTGGAAAGCACATGGCAAGTTAAACTTTTTGAGTTTTCACCTGTTTGGGCTGTAGCCCATATAAAATGGGAGTATGTATGTATGGTGACAACAACATATTTCTGTCTACTGAATTGCGGGATATGGGTGACATCAATTTTCCATAAGGCATTGGACTTAAGGCCTCGGGGATTGGTGCCCATCATTTGTAAAGCTGGGGTGGTAATGAGGGATGCACAAGAGGAGCATATTTTTATCCTTTGGAGTTGAGCAAAGGGATGTGGGGGAAGTGGGCATGAAGCCCCTCTATATTTCTGTGTGTGTGTGTTTGTGAATGAAATTGGTCTGCTTGTTCAGTGGAGGCCATGAATATCCCTGTTGAAGCAGTTTGGTCAGCGAGTGTATTTCCCTCAGATATAGGGCCTAGTAAGGGACTAGTAGATCGGACATGCTGGATGTAGATGGGGGAGGCTTTTTCCGGTAGAAGAGTGGAGACCTGTATAACTAGAGGGGAAAGTGGGTTGGCATCTAGTTTGATGAAGGACCTTGACAACCAGGGAAGCAAACTGACAGCATATAACTGTCCGAGAAGAAGTTAAGGGAGCCCTTGCCTTCTTTTAGAGCTAGATAGATGGCATATAATTCTTTATATTGAGGGGAGTGATGGGGTATCTCTTTGAATCGGAGGATAGGGGGTTCATCCTCAGGTAAGTAGTATATTACTGCCACAGCTCCCCTATTTCCCCCATCAGTAAATATTGAAGGGGCTCCTTCTATGGGCTCTTTTGATAATAGTTTGGGGGGCAGTCATCACAAGAGAGGGAGGGCAGAGGCCCATTTTTCGTCAGGATAACAGTTGTCAATTTGCCCTGTGAATCCTATTAAACTAATAGCAAAGCCACAGTGATTTTTAATTAGCCACTGGATGTCGGAGAGGTAGAAGGGGGTGACAAGAACGTCAGGTTCTTTCCCTAGGGTTTGTAGAGCTCTATCCCTGCCATTTTTAATCATGTAAGCTAGTGCATCAACCTCATTTAAAATTCATGGTGTACCACACATCGGGGTGTGGAGCCATTCCAGCACCCCCTGAGGTTGGCAAAGGGTTCTCACAAGTGTAGGGGAGGAGTTAAAGATAAGAAGCTGTATAGGGATCTGTGGGTGGAGACCTCTGCCTGGGCCACCAGGAATCAATAGACAACAAGCGCCGGAGAAAGCTACACTCACAGGAGCTTGGAAAAGCTGTGAGTGGGGTTAAGGGAAGCAACACCTCTCACCCAGACCTGCCCGGATCTGGCGAGATCCAGGGCCCTAGAATCCAGGGGCAGGAGAAACCTCTGAACCTTCTGGTTTCCATTTGTGGGTGGAGACCTCTGCCTGGGCTACGAGGGGTCTGTGCCTGGGGACCTCAGCCTGGGCCACAGGGCTCCAGGAGAGAGCTGGTATCCCAGGAGTGCTGACACACATTTGAGCACAGGCAAAACCATCACTTCTGCTCAAACTCACTGGATCAAGAGGGACCCTTGCATAGCCATCAGGACATAGGAACCAAGGGAGAGCTGGGGACAAGATCCTTCTGATTTCTCTCTGTACCCCAGAGCTGACCCTGTGCCACAGCTCTCCAAACCCAAACATCTCTCAGAGAGAGCTGGTCTTCAAAGAGTATTGACACAGAGCCCTGCAGGAGGGGCAAGCCACAACCAGACAGAGTAAGATCAGCTAACATCAGAGTTAACAAGGTGGCAAAAGGCAAGGGTAAGAACATAAGAAACAGAAACCAAGAGTACTTGGCACCATCAGAACCCAGCTCCCCCACCACAGCAAGCCCTGGATACCCCAACACACCAGAAAAGCAAGACTCAGATTTAAAATCATCTCTCATGATGATGATAGAAGACATGAAGAAAGAAAGAAATAAAAACCTTAAGGAAATACAAGAGAACAGAGATAAACAACTAGAAGCCTTTCAAGAGGAAATTCAAAATTCCATTAAAGAATTACAGGAAAACAAAATAAAACAGGCAGGGTTTCAAGAAAACACAATCAAACAGACAAAGGAAATGCACAAAACTATTCAGGAGCTAAAAATAGAAATAGAAACAATAAGGAAATCATAAAGGGAGACAACCCTGGAGTTAGAAAACCTAGGAAAGGGATCAGGAACCATTGATGTAAGCATCACCAACAGAATACAAGAAATAGAAGAGAGAATCTCAGGAGCAGAAGACACCATAGATAACATCGACACAACAGTAAAAGAAAATGCAAAATGAAAGAAGCTTCTAACCCAAAACATCCATGAAATCCAGGACACAATGAGAAGACAGAACCTAAGGATAATAGAAGAGAGTGAAGATTCCCAACTTAAAGGACCAGCAAATATCTTCAACAAAGTTATAGAGGAAAACTTCCCTAACCTAAAGAAAGAGATGAACATAAATATACAAGAAGCTTACAGAACTCCAAACAGATTGGACCAGAAAAGAAATTCGTCTCGTCACATTCTAGTGAAAACACCAAATACACAAAACAAAGAGAGAATACTAAAAGCAGTAAGGGAAAAAGGTCAAGTAACATATAAAGACAGACCTATCAGAATTACACCTGACTTCTCACCAGAGACTATGAAAACTAGAAGATCCTGGGCAGAACTCATACAGACTCTAAGAGAACACAACTGCCAACCCAGGCTGCTATACCCAGCAAAACTCTCAATTACCATAGATGGTGAAACCAAAATATTCCATGACAAAACCAAATTTACACAATATGTTTCCACAAA
>JAPYYD010002918.1:0-14754 GCA_028551405.1 Uromys caudimaculatus
GTTGAGCATTTCTTTAGGTGCTTCTCAGCCCTGCGAATTTCCTCAGTTGAGAATTCTCTGTTTAGCTCTGTTCCCCATTTTTTGATGGGGTTATTTGGTTTTTTGGAGTCTAACTTCTTGAGTTCTTTGTATATATTGGATATTAGCCCTCTATCAGACGTAGGATTGGTAAAGATCTTTTCCCAATCTGTTGGTTGCCATTTTGTCCTATTGACAGTATCCTTTGCCTTACAGAAGCTTTGTAATTTCATGAGGTCCCATTTGTCTATTCTTGATCTTAGAGCATAAGCCATTGGTGTTCTGTTCAGGAACTTTTCCCCTGTGCCCAGGTGTTCGAGACTTTTCCCCACTTTCTCTTCTATTAGATTCAGTGTAGCTGGTTTTATGTGGAGGTCCTTGATCCACTTGGACTTGAGTTTTGTACAGGGAGATAGGAATGGATCAATTTGCATTCTTCTACATGTAGACCACCAGATGAGCCAACACCATTTGTTGAAAATGCTGTCTTTTTTCCACTGGATGGATTTAGCTCCTTTGTCGAAGTTCAAGTGACCGTATGTGTGTGGGTTCATTTCTGGTCTTCAATTCTATTCCATTGATCTACCTGCCTGTCACTGTACCAATACCACGCAGTTTTTATCACTACTGCTCTGTAGTACGGCTTGAGATCAGAGATTTTGATTCCCCTAGAAGTTCTTTTATTGTTGAGAATAGTTTTTGCTATCCTGGGGTTTTTGTTATTCCAGATGAATTTGAGAATTGCTCTTTCTAAGTCTATGAAGAATTGAGTTGGAATTTTGATGGGGATTGCATTGAATATGTAAATTGATTTCGGCAGGATGGCCATTTTTACTATATTAATCCTGCCAATCCATGAGCATGGGAGATCTTTCCATCTTCTGAGGTCTTCTTCAATTTCTTTCTTCAGAGACTTGAAGTTCTTGTCATACAGATCTTTCACTTGTTTGTTAGAGTCACACCAAGATACTTTATATTGTTTGTGACAATTGTGAAGGGTGTCATTTCCCTAATTTCTTTCTCAGCCTGTTTATTCTTCGAGTTTAGGAAGGATTTGAGTTAATTTTGTATCCGGCCACTTTGGTGAAGTTGTTTATCAGCTGTAGCAGTTCTCTGGTGGAGGTTTTCCGGTCACTTAAATATATGATCATATCATCTGCAAATAGTGATATTTTGATTTCTTCCTTTCCAATTTGTATCCCTTTGACCTCCATTTGTTGTCTAATTGCTCTAGCTAGAACTTCAAGTACTATATTGAATAGATAGGGAGAGAGTGGACAGGCTTATCTAGTCCCTGATTTTCGTGGGATTGCTTCAAGTTTCCCTCCATTTAGTTTGATGTTGGCCACTGGTTTGCTGTGTATTGCTTTTACTATGTTTAGGTATGGTCCTTGAATTCCTGATTTTTCCAAGACTTTTATCATGAAGGGATGCTGAATTTTGTCAAATGCTTTTTCAGCATCTAATGAAATGACCATGTGGTTTTTTTCTTTGAGTTTATGTAGTGGATTACATTGATTGATTTCCTGGTATTGAACCATCCCTGTATCCCTGGGATGAAGCCTACTCGATCATGGTGAATGATCGTTTTGATGTGCTCTTGAATTCGGTTTGCAAGAATTTTACTGAGTATTTTTGCATCGATATTCATAAGGGAAATTGTTCTGAAGTTTTCTTTTATTGTTGGTTCTTTGTGAGGTTTTGGTATCAGTGTAACTGTGGCCTGATAGGATGAATTGGGTAGTATTCCTTCTGTTTCCATTTTGTGGAACAGATTTAAGAGTATTGGTATTAGGTCTTCTTTGAAGGTTTAATAGAATTCTGCAATGAACCCATCTGGTCCTGGGCTTGTTTTTTTTTGGTTGGGAGACTTTTAATGACTGCTTTTATTTCTTTAGGGGTTATGGGATTGTTTAGATGGTTTATCTGATCCTGACTTAACTTTGGTATTTGGTCTAGAAACTTGTCCATTTCATCCCGATTTTCTAATTTTGTTGAGTATAGGCTTTTGTAGTAGGATCTGATGATTTTTTGAATTTCCTCAGAATCTGTTATGTCTCCCTTTTCATTTCTAATTTTGTTAATTTGGATACTGTCTTTGTGCCGTCTGGTTAGTCTGGCTAAGGGTTTATCTATCTTGTTGATTTTCTCAAAGAACCAGCTCCTAGTTTTGTTGATTGTTTGTATAGTTCTTTTAGTTTCTACTTGGTTGATTTCAGCCCTTAATTTGATTATTTCCTGCCTTCTACTCCTCTTGGGTATATTAACTTCTTTTTGTTCTAGAGCTTTCAGGTGTGCTGTTAAGCTGCTAGTATATGCTTTCTCCAGTTTCTTTTTTGAGGCACTCAGAGCTTGAGTTTTCCTCTTAACACTGCTTTCATTGTGTCCCATAAGTTTGGGTATGTTGTACTTTCATTTTCATTAAATTCTAGGAAGTTTTTACTTTCTTTCTTTATTGCTTCCTTGACCAAGTTATCATTGAGTAGAGCATTGTTCAGCTTCCATGTGTATGTGGTCTTTCTGTTGTTGTTGTTGCCATGGAAGACCAGCCTTAATCCATAGTGATCTGATAGGAGGCATGGGAGTATTTCAATTTTCTTATATCTGTTGAGGTTTGCCTTGTGATATGATCAATTTTGGAGAAGGTACCATGAGGTACTGAGAAGAAAGTGTATTCTTTTGATTTAGGATGAAATGTTCTATAGATATCTGTTAAATCCATTTGGCTCATAACATCTGTTAGTTTCCCTGTGTCTCTGTTTTGTTTGTGTTTCCAAGATCTGTCCATTAATGATAGTGGGGTGTTGAAGTCTCCCACTATTATTGTGTGAGGTGCAGTGTGTGCTTTGAGCTTTAGTAAAGTTTCTTTTACAAATGTGGGTGCCCCTGCATTCGGGGCATAGATGTTCAGAATTTAGAGTTCTTCTTGGTAAATTTTTCCTTTGATGGGGATGAATTGTCCTTCCTTATCTTTTTTGATGACTTTTGGTTGAAAGTCGATTTTATCCGATATTACAATGGCTATTCCAGCCTGTTTCTTGGGACCATTTGCCTAGAAAATTGTTTTCCAGCCCTTTACTCTGAGGTAGTGTTTGTCTTTAACACACAGGTGTGTTTCCTGGATGCAGCAAAATGCTCGGTCCTGTTTATGTATCTAGTCTGTTAGTCTATATCTTTTTATTGGAGAATTGAGTCCATTGATGTTAAGAGATATTAAGGAATAGTGACTCTTGGTTCCGATGTTACTTTTATGTTTATGTGGCTATCTCCTTTTGAGTTTGTTGAAAGATTACTTTCTTGCTTTTTCTAGGGTGTAGTTTCCCTGCTTGAGTTGGCGTTTTCCATCTATTATCCTTTGTAGGGCTGGGTTTGTGGAAACATATTGTGCAAATTTTTTTTCATAAAATATCTTGGTTTTACCATTTATGGTAATTGAGAGTTTTGCTGGGTATAGCAGCCTGGTCTGGCTTTTGTGTTCTCTTAGGGTCTGTATGAGATCTGCCCAGGATCTTCTTTCTAGCTTTCATAGTCTCTAGTGAGAAGTCTGGTGTAATTCTGATAGGTCTGCCTTTCTATGTTACTTGACCTTTTTCCCTTACTGCTTTTAATATTCTTTCCTTATTTTGTGTATCTGGTGTTTTGACTATAATTTGACTGGAGCAATTTCTTTTCTGGTCCAATCTATTTGGAGTTCTGTAGGCTTCTTGTATATTTATGTTCATCTCTTTCTTTAAGTTAGGAAAGTTTTCTTCTGTAATTTTGTTGAAGATATTTACTGGCCCTTTTAAGTTGGGAATCTTCCTTCACTCTCTTCTATACCTGTTATCCTCAGGATCTGTCTTCTCATTGTATCCTGGATATCCTGGATGTTTTGGGTTAGGAGCTTTTTGCATTTTGCATTTTCTTTGTTGTGTCAACATTTTCTATGGTATCTTCTGCACGTGAGATTCCCTCTTGTATCTCTTGCATTCTGTTGGTGATGCTTTCATCTATGACTCCTGATCTCTTTCCTAGGTTTTCCATCTCCAGGGTTGTCTCCCTTTGTGATTTCTTTATTGTTTCTATTTCTGTTTTTAGTTCCTGGATGGTTTTGTTCATTTCCTTCGTCTGTTTGATTGTGTTTTCCTGTAATTCTTTAATGGATTTTTGTGTTTCCTCTTTAAGGGCTTCTAGTTGTTTACCTGTGTTCTCTTGTATTTCTTTAAGGGAGTTATTTATTTCCTTCTTAAAATCTATCATTATCATGAGATGTGATTTTAAATCTGAGTCTTGCTTTTCTGGTGTGTTGGGGTGTCCAGGGCTTGCTGTGGTGGGAGAGCTGGGTTCTGATGATGCCAAGTAGCATTGGTTTCTGTTCCTCATGTGCTTGCCCTTACCTTTCGCCATCTGGTTATCTGTGGTGTTAGTTGGTTACCTGTATGAAGTAGTGCTTGTCACATTTCTCCTTCGTAAATTTACCATTTTCTTAGAATAGATGTTTGTGATGATGTTTAATTTCTTGATTCTTGAAAGATGTTCATTTACTTGTTCAAGAGAATTTATTATAAGGTAAAGAAAATGTGTGGGCTTCTTAGGTAAATTTTATTTTTTTCCTTCAAAGTATATGGTTACTAATTAAGGTAATAAATAAGTCATACATAATGAACACTATATGTTATAGGTAACAAAAGTTGATTGCATTGTTGGTGTGCAATATATATTTGTTTAGCTATTATGAATATACTGAAATTTTCAACAAAATTCTTATTTGCAATAAAATATCAACAAATAATTAAAATATATTTGCATATGTTTCATTAACTCAATTCATGGCTTATTATTAGATTTTCATGTTCTACTTTTCTGTTACTTCTAAATATCAATTATTTCCCTAAATAAGAACATTTTGATCTTCATATCTTTTATATACTATAAATAGAAAAGACTATAAACAATAAGAGGTTGAACAACCTCCTGCTCATTACATTCCCTCACATACTAGTCACAGGAACAGATGACGATCAGGAAGTACTAGGAGTAAACATCAGAAGCACATATGTGTTGAAATTTCTTAGGGAGTTTTCAACTTCGAGGAATAGTGTGTCACGCCACACTATTTTCTTCATAAGCCAATCTTACAATCAGATGGTGTTTCTTGATGCCTTTTCTTGCTTCGGAGTTGGGTAATCTAAACTCTGTAACCTCCGTTGGATTTCCATGCTGTCACGTATGGAGGACTGTCTGTGAGGATGGAAAGAGAATGTTTTCCATTGAGCTATGCTTAAGTTCCGTGGGAAGAGTTAAGAATTACAAGTGAATGCATTTAATTGGATTTTGGTTCCCAATGATAGGCATCTCTACCAGATTTAGCAACACTGCAAACATGGAAGGAACAGAGGCCATCTGGGTTGCTTTGCTGGCTCTGTTGCTCGTTTGTTGTGTAATAGTTTTTGTAGTTTATCTCTTCAATGGTCTTTAGATTTCCCTATGCACAGTAAGACTACATATAGGACTGAAAATTGTTTAAGCCTTTTAAAACTGTGTAAGTCTGTGGTTCAGAATTGGAAATAGAAGAAGCAGAATGGATTGTTATCGTACTTTCATGTTGTATTCACAATAAGATACATAAGGCAAACTGTAAAAGTTATCTGAATTTTCTACAAGACAGTTTGTATATAGTTGGAGGCATAGTGTGGACCTCTGTTCTGATGAGAAATTAATATTTTTAATATGGGCCATAAATATGAAAAGGAATTAATTTGATGGTAATGCTGTGGGTGTGGGGTATAGAACTTTTTATAAGTATTCTAGATTGATAGATAGAAAATATGTAGAGAGACTCTGGAATTCATTGTTCTTCCTCTGTTCTTCCCACATGACAGGCTCATTCTCTCTCTCTCTCTCTCTCTCTCTCTCTCTCTCTCTCTCTCTCTCTGTCTCTCTGTCTCTCTGTCTCTCTGTCTCTGTCTCTCTCTGTTTGGTTTTGTGTGTTTGCTTGGGCTTTGGTTGATTGTTTGTCTGAGACAAGAGTTTCACTGTTTTGCATAGGCTGACCTGGAACTTGTCTTGAGCCTCCTGTCTCAGTCTCGCAGTGTACTTGAGCCTCCATACCTGACTGCAGTCTCTCTTCCATTATTTTTTTTTTAGCAGCTCCTTATGGGCTTGCTTCATACTGTTAATATCAAAAGACTGTAATGTTTATTTTTGTCTTTATGCTGAGGCAGGTCAGCTTTGAACAAGGCTTTGGGCTCTGTCCCTTCCTAAATTGAAAAGTATTTTGGGAACCTGAGGCTGCTAGCTCAGCAGTTCAGTATCTGCTAGTCTTGTTCTGATGTTGTAGATTTTGCTAAGACTGCTCTTGACTACTTCCTTGTTATAATGACTGACTTTTTTGTTCCAGTAACTAGGACTTGGTTTGATATAGCCTTGTATAGTCCTGATCTGTATACTGTATAAAGTTTTTGTATCAGTTCTTCCAAGGGTAGAAATATATTTTCGTTCAGCCAGTTCTCTCAGAACTTGAGTTCTCCCTACACCATGCCTGTGATTGATCCTCCACTGTTCAGCCCTCATACTGTCGATGCTCACCAACTAATTGCCTGTCACAAGTGTTCCACTAAGTTCTGTGTGCTTTCTCTTTGCGCAGTATTTTCATGCTTGCTGCTTACCTGTAGTTGTTGCCGCCTTGTCTTTCCTAGTTCTGCATGTTTTGTCTCTTTGAAATTTCTTCCAAGGCACTCATGTTGGGCTTGCCTCCAAGCACCTGATGTTTCATCCATCCAGAATCCTCTCAGTAAAACAAACTTTGAGTAGTTTCTCTGCTATGCCATGCTCACCTACATTTCTAGTGCTGCCATGATGACTGCCACACTTGTCTGTCTAGAAAACTCTGGGGCACTCAAAATATGATGGAAATGGGATGTGAAGAGGGATTAAATCACAGCTATAGTTGCCTTGTTCCATAAAGGACTCTGGCCTATCGCCTGCTACTCATGTCATACACCTCCCACCATGGCCGCCAAAAGATTCTAAACCAGGTTACCACTATGTCTTCATCTCAGCATAGAGCCTGACTCATAGTGAGCAGTCAGTAAAGAGTTATTAGATGAATAAGGAAGACTCAATAGTGTATTTTTCAGTTTAGATTTTCTGTGGTGCCCTGAGGGCGCTCGTTAAAAGACTCTTAATACTTTCCTGCAGCACTCTACAAAACCATGGACATTCACATTAGCTTACTCAGGGCTACACACCTGCCTGCAACTATCACTAAACATCTTGCTAGCCAGCAAGGCCTATCAGGGATTTTGGACAACCCTTCACTTTCCCCTATCTTATAGTATCTCTGTGGACAAGGTAAGTGAGTATCAGCTGGGTCCCTTCAGAACTTCGATCAAGAGAAATAAATTACACAGAATAAAATGCTTTCCCCCTGCCCTTCAAAATAAGAACCCTTGTAAAGAAAGGTGAATTAGTACTTGAATGGATTCCTGTATTGTTAGGCATGACAGTTGCTAAAAATAGTGGCTACTTATTATCTTCAGTTGGCCTATTTTGATTACATACCAAATGAAGGTATTTGGGTTTTATATTAAGTATATTTTGGCATTTTATCTGAGACCCATTTTGTATAATCATATTAACTAGTAATCAAAAATGTGTATGTAGAACTCTCATGAACTTTGTGTACTGTCCATATTTTATTCATGGATCTTAAATTTATGATCAGAAATCAACATTTCTGATAAGTTACAGATTTTGATTTCTGAGGTCATATTCATTTTGTTTCAGGAATATTGATATATAGTTTACACGTAGAAAAATATTCTTTATATGCAAGTCTATGAGTTTGGGTAAAATTATCATTTGTAAACAAGTGAAATAAAAATAATAAAAATTGTGTTACCTTTTGGTCCTTTGTAGTTAGTTTTCTTCCTATATTGTCAAGAATTACTTTTTAACCTGATTTCATAAATAGTGCACAAGAGAATGAGTTTCATTCCTACCAGCAATGCATAAAAAGTTCAGCTTCTATTCGCCACACTCATTGCTCACATGCAAGTATTTGCTCTTTGTTTTCTTGATAATATTCATACTGAATGGACAAACATTAAGTTGATTTATGTCATTATTTATTTCTGCAATTTCATATTAATGAAATCAAAATAGAACCTCTGAGTCTAGCTTTAGTGCAGTGCTTCTGAGAACCATGCTTTTCGTCCCATTTATACCGTTTGCTCTCTTTCCTTGTCTGGTAGGTTTTGCCCCATGTAGCTGTATTATCAGTTATCAGTTCCCTCGGTGATGTACAGTTGTAGTATTTTCAGGTTTTGGTTGGTTATGAATAAAATTGCTGTAAATATCTGTGCTTAGGTTTCTATGCCGACATTTACTTTCTTAGGTCAAAATAAAGAAATGTGATGGCTAAATTTTTTCATGTATGGGTTTAACTTTGTAGAAATTTACCAAACTGTTTCTCAAAGTGTCCATAGCCTTTTTTGATGCCTAACAGCAATATATAAGGTTCTAGTTGTTCCCTGTCCTTTTACTGTTGTCTTTTAAGAATGTATTTGTATTATTTTTGCATTTTATGTGTATGGGTATTTTGCCTGCATGTGTTTGCCATCTACATGCCAGGTGATGCCTATAGAGGCCATTGGATCCCCCTGGAACTAGACTTTTTAGATGGTTGTGATCTGCCCTGGAAGTACTGGGAACTAAATCCTGATCTTGTAGGAGAGAAGCCAGTGCTCTGAAACACTGAGCCATCTCTCTAGCCCTGCCAAGAAATATTTATAGGTAGAAAGTGATTTCTCACTTTAATTTTATTCTGCATTTTCCCCAGTAACTAATACTTTATTATACCTCACTTTATTATTTGTGTATGTGTGTGCATGTGTACATATGCACAAACCAGAGGACTACATGTGGGACTTGGGTCTCTTCTTCCCTATGTGAGTTCTAGGGATGGAACTAGAGTAGTTAAGCTTAATGGCACATACATTTACCTGCTGGGCCATTTTTGAGCAAGTGTTTAACATTGTTGTTTTACATTGTTGGTTTTTTAAAATCATACAGTTCTGAAGTTTCTAGGTATACTTGTCAATTTATCAAATATGTATTTTTAAAATATTTTCCCAGTTTGTGACTTGTCTTTATATTATTTCTCTTTACTTGTTACATTTATTTATTCACTTATTTTGTGTGTATTTGTGCATTCAGATGTAGGTTCCAGATCAAATTCAGGTAATCATGCTGGGTTATCCACTAAACCATCTTACTCTTGCCTTGTTATTTTAAAATAATTTTTCCAAAGAGTTTTCTCTCAGGACCAACCAGGTTTAAAAAAATTCATTATGAGCTAGTGATTTCTTATGCCCTTTTAAAGAACAGAGTCTTATATTATTGACTAGACTTGCCTGGAGCTAGCTATGGAGCCCAGGCTGGCCTGGACTTGTGACAATTCTACACTACTTCCAGCAATATGGGATTATTATGGGGAATATAGGTAGTATATGTAAATAATTTCACACATAGAATGTGTTCAACATAGTGGTAGCTAGTAATCAAATTGTATTTTTCCTACAATGAAATGTGTTTCACAAATGAAAATAACTAAATTATAAAGATTGCTAAATGAAACGTTTAGAATGATTTTCTAGCTATTTATTTTTCCAAAGTAACCTTGAGCAAATTGAACATGGTTTCTTTATCTTTCTCAAAACAATGTCAGATACACACACACACACACACACACACACACACACACACACTATTTGGGAAGGTTGATTGAGGCAGAATTTCTCTATGTATCCCTGGGTGTCCTGGAACTCTCTTTGCATAGATGAGGCTGGCCTTGAACTCAAAATCACAGAGATCCACCTGCCTATGCCTGCCAAGTCCTGAAATTAAAAATGTTTAACACCATGCCTAGTCTAATTTGGAGGAATTTGAAAAGTACAATTGAGTTCTTTGTGCTTTTCCACTGGTAGGAAGCAGTTATTTCAACCCAGAGGACTGGAGATGACATTTTATTTCCTGAGTCATGTAGGTATGATTGTTCATGACATCTGAGACTCTCTTCTTTAAGGAACACAGACCACTTCAAACTGTCTGGAGATAATTTCCACTAAGATTATTTTGGTTATCACAAGTGGAGCCCAAGAAGTTTCTGTTTCCTTAGTCATTTCAAGGTAAGTAGGAATCAGGGGGAAAAATGAGCTTGAGAAAGCGCATAAAGCCCTCAGAACCAGGGTGTTGGGAGAAGAGTTGTCTCAGTCTATGGCCTTCTGGAAGTTGGTTACCTTCATTATTTGATTTCATAGTAGTATTCTTCCAACCAAATGTATGCTGCTTGACACATGACAATATGGAAAATCAATTGTATTTGGAGAGTCTTTTTTTTTTTTGCATAGTATCACATTATCCCTTGATGTTGCTGAAAATCAGTTTATCATCAGTAGTTGGTTTGGAGTGTATTCTTTGTATTACCACAGCCCTTAAGTAAATATGTTAAATTTACAGCTCAAACAACCTGTGGTTCAATCAACCTTATGTTACAGTGAATACAATTCCTGAGTCATGTAGCTCTTATTGTTTATGACCCTGTTCTTTAATGGACACAGACCACTTCAGGCTGTCTGGAGGTAATGATTACTTTTCCAGTAACGTTATTTTGGTTATCACAAGAGCCCAAGAACTTTCTGTTTGCTCAGTCAGTTCAAGGAAGGTAGGAATTAGAAAAAAAATGAATGAGTTTGAGAAAGTTTTTTCATCAGATATTTGTTCAGAAATCAGAATTTAGGGCAATATTTACTGTTTGGTGCTTTTGAATTCCCTGGTTCCCAAGTGGTAAATTTATTTTGTAAAACAATTCATTTTACATTTTGGCAGGGGCAGGGAGCAGAGTATATAGTATATTTCAGGGTGGCCTCAAACTTTCTATGTAGCTGTGGATGATCCTGAACATCTGATCATATTGTTTCTACCTCTGAAGTACTTGGATTATGGGCATATCCCATTTTGCTTTATTCTTGGGGTGCTAGTTATCAAATTCAGGGCTTTTTGCATGTTCAACACCTATTTTGCCAGTTCACCTATCCCAGAGACCTAAAATTCATTTTTGCTGAATTGAAAGCACATGGATGAGAAAGCACATGGATGAGACTTCTTCATTACATCATTTCATTTTTATAGCAATTGAGAATAGATCTTGCTTCTATTTCTTGCTTTTGTTTTGAAATAGGTTTTTATGTGTTCCAGCCTGACCTGAAACTCATTATGAAGCCAAGACTGGCTTTAAACTCTCAATTCTCCTGACTCCACTTCCCAGTTCCATGTAAGGTTCTAAAGAGATTTTTTTTCTGCACTGATTATCAATGACTATTTAGTTATGACACAGGCTTGATTGTTATTTTTGTTCCTTGTTCTTTGGATAAGTTCTTGAAGCTTGAAAATGTTCTGACTCTTAACAGCCATTATAAGATCAAACATCTGGTAGCTGCTTGGGAAAAATTGAAGGAATGCATTTTGAGGGCACAAGCAGATGTAGGGTAATGACAATTGAGGCAGAGTGAACTACTTAAGCAAAACTATGTATGGAAAGGAATACAGGGTTTTATTTTGCTCTCTTACCTCTTCTTCTCTCTTCTTCTTCTCCTCCTTACCAAATAAGTATATACTATTCACAGATTGTCATTTTAGAGAAAGTGTGTTATGATGCAAAACAGTGAGAGAAAGGAGTATCTTCCTAGTAGTTGAAAATGATTTGTGTTTGAGAACTTTGTTGAAAACAGTGAATATTTCTGAGGGACAAACTTTTTTCTTGAGAGAAAGCAAAGCTCATGGAAATGGAATTTTATTGTTGCCAAGAAAAGTGTGATAAAGATCAAATCTCATATAACAACTATTACCAGAATGGAAATTTCCATAGAGCGAAGAGATTTCAAAATTGTAGCACATAATATATTTTAGTATTCAATGTAGAACTATAATTCTGTAATAGAATTTGACAAATTTTGATAATTCAGTTTGTGATGTATGAATTAATGAGGGCCCATTCATCTTGACACTTGGTGACTTTGCCAGATGTTGGCCATATTTTTGATGGAAAAGAACAGACAGTTGTCCAGAAGCCCAAATCTTCACTATGAGCTCCCTACCACTTGGACATAATGCCAAAGGATATAAACATGTGCAGGTAAGGCTTGAGAAAGCATTCTGTCAGCAAGTAGAGATTTGGCCTCTGGTTATTATGTAGGTTCTACTGTAGCCTGTTGTGTATCTGTATGTCGTTTCCCCAGCTATCCATTTAACAGAATCAAGGTTTTTTTGTTTGTAGCATGGGGATGAATAAAGCAACACCTGCCTCATGGGCTTGCTATATGGATTTAATAGAGAATGCAAGGGGACAGTTTCAACTGTGCTCTGTAAACAGTATTTATGTTTTATTATGCAGTAGAAGCCAGGGGCTGAATAAAATCTTAATATTTCTAGTTGAGTATTATGACCAGCTTTGCTCATGTGTTCATTGAACATCCATAATTCAGCACAGCGGTCTAAAGACTCTGTCGTGGCCTGCACTGCACTTTATTTTAACAAGTAACTGTTGATGCTCATTTCTCTCTTAACTGAGGACAACTTGTTTTGACTCACAGGATAAAATTACCTGTTCCTCCGCTGTATTTCAACCTAGTACAGAACTTCCCCCCTCTTCCTCATTGACTTATCTCTCATGTTTATATTTAATTCAAATTAGTAGCATCTTTAAATTTCAATTCTCTTGATTTTTATGTGCTTAACTTCAGAAAGTCCCAGGCATGTGAAAGTAAGATAAATGCATGATGCCTGAATTTTGCTGTTTAGATCAGGAAATACTTTGACCCACTAGTTCTTCTATATCCTCTTTTCTTTTACTGCCATTGTTCATACAAGATTATCTCGTTTACTTTTGCATTTTAATGTCAACAGAGATGATCATTTCTCCATAGAACTTATCCTTTTAAAAAAAAGATTATTTATGTATATGACCGCTCTATTTATACGTATGTCTGCATGACAGAAGAAACTATCAGACAGAAAAAGGCATCAGATCTCATGTTGTGAGCTACGATGTGGTTGCTGGGAATTGAACTCAGGACCTCTTGATGAGCAGCTAGTGCTCTTAACTCCTGAGCCATCTCTCCAGTCTGAGCTTATCCTTTATGTGTATATTTATATCATATCTCTTCTAATCACTGTCCGTTTTTGTCTTGCACTATTAATTTTTTAAAAAGAGCTTCTTGGGCTGGAGAGATGGTTCAGCAGTTAAGAGCACTGACTGTTCTTCCAGAGGTCCTGAGTTCAATTCCCAGCACCCACATGATGGCTCACAACCATCTGTAGTGGGATCTGATGCCCTCTTCTGGTGTGTCTGAAGACAGCGACAGTGTACTCATACACATAAAATAAATATTAAAAAAGAGCTCCTCACTTCTCAATCCACCTAAGCCAAAAATATGAATCGAATCATGACTAATAAGGAATATAATACTGCTATTCATACACATGTGTATCAAGGAAAGGGGAAGCCGTAAATTTAAAAAATTGGAAAGTAATATTTGAATTCCCAGAGGTGTCTTTTACTCAGAACTTCCAAAGCTGAAATTGCTCTTTGAATTTTTTTCTCTAAACTGCCTCTTCTGGGAGCCCTTCTAGAAGTTTGTAGCAGTCAATTCTC
Organism: Uromys caudimaculatus; assembly: GCA_028551405.1. Taxonomy (NCBI): domain Eukaryota; kingdom Metazoa; phylum Chordata; class Mammalia; order Rodentia; family Muridae; genus Uromys; species Uromys caudimaculatus. Next base: position 13,712 of record JAPYYD010002918.1, read on the forward strand.
AATATGCTTCTGAAGCTGGTTTAATTCTACCTTTGAACTCATACTATTCTTGTCTGAGTCTGGTCCTTGACTTTACAGAGACCTACTTGCCTCTGTCTACCAAAAGCTGGGATTAAAGGCATGTACCACCTCACCAATGCCCCCTCACCTCATTTGATAAGGTCTCACTGTGTAGCCCTGGCTGGCCTAGAGCTTGCTGTATAGTTCAGACTCACAAAGACCTCTGCCTCCTGACTGCTGGGATTAAACTCATATACCATCTATACTATGATGGTGCTATTTTTCAGATTTTCTTCATTGTAAAATGGTACAAGATTTAAAAAAAAAAAGCAAAGAAACGTGTAACTTGCAAATAATATTACAACTTGCAAACATACTAGAAGGCATTATTCATATAAAGTAATAAACTGTTGCTAGTCATCCCAGATATCCTTCCATATACTCTCTTAATCAACAATCAGCCTTGAATTTGAATTGATAGTCAGTCTTCTATATGCCTCTTTTACCAGACCATGCTAAATTTTATTAAGTGCTTTTTATATTTCAGTTCTGGTAGTGTCCAGTGTCAAGCTATTGGTTCATTAGAAAAATACCAGTGAGATAGATGCTGTTAATGTTAATTATAAATAAGAAACTGAGGTTCAGGGATATTAAAAGGTTTGTCTGAATCACATAGTTATTTTGGGGTACAGCGGGAAGCTTATCTAAATAATTTATTCTAGTGTCAACTTTATTCTTACTGGGCCATAGGTGCATAGATTTGGAATGACAGACTGTTGTCCAGCATTGTTTTTGGATCTAGCAAGCTTTTAACTCATGTTCCAGAAGAGTAGCAAAGATGGCTCATTTATTGACAGGATCTAAGTTCAGTTTCCAGCACCTATGTCAGGTGGCTCAAAACCACCTATAACTCCAGCTCCAGAGTATTCAACACTTTCTGGCTTTCATGGGTACCTACATATACATGGAATATACTCACAGTCACATATATACATAATACATAAATGAAAATAAATCTTAAAAATAAACATGTTTTTGAATTG
>JAPYYD010002919.1:0-14753 GCA_028551405.1 Uromys caudimaculatus
CAGAATCTGTTAGGTCTCCCTTTTCATTTCTAATTTTGTTAATTTGGATCCTGTCTTTGTGCCCTCTGGTTAGTCTGGCTAAAGGTTTATCTATCTTGTTGATTTTCTCAAAGAACCAGCTCCTGATTTTGTTGATTCTTTGTATAGTTCTTTTTGTTTTTACTTGGTTGATTTCAGCCCTGAGTTTGAGTATTTCCTGCCTTCTCCTCCTCTTGGGTTTATTAGCTTCTTTTTGTTCTAGAGCTTTCAGATGTACTGTTAAGCTGCTAGTGTATGCTCTCTCCAGTTTCTTTTTGGAGGCACTCAGAGCTATGAGTTTTTTTCTTAACACTGCTTTCATTGTGTCCCATAGGTTTGGATATGTTGTACTTTCATTTTCATTAAATTCTAGGAAGTCTTTTATTTCTTTCTTCCTTGACCAAGTTATCATTGAGTAGAGCATTGTTCAGCTTCCATGTGTATGTGGGCTTTCTGTTGTTGTTGTTGCCATTGAAGACCAGCCTTAGTGTGTTCTGGTTTTCAAACCCGGATCCTCTGAAAGAGCAACAATTGCTCTCAACTGCTGAGTCATGTTTTCAGTTCACTCTTTTTCATCCAGTAATGACAAGCAACTTATAAGTTAGGGCTTCAGCTTACGGATTGTGGTGGGTACCAAGTAACAAATACAGTGATGCTCCCTGATAGCTCACCCCTTTATACCCTAACATGGAAACAACATTGCATCACCCCTGCTGGGTTTAATTGCAGCTCCTATGGTCTGGGAGGCAGGGAACAGAGAGCGCATCCTAGAGACTGACTCCATAGCAACCTAAAACAGCTTTCTGTGCCCAATCACAGCCCACTTCCTCAGCAGTAGATCATCCCACCACCTACAGACAAGCCATTCTTTAATCCCTTAATAGAACAACACACTCACCTGTGTATGGCCTACTCCCTTCAAATGCAAGTCAGGCATGGCTTTGACTCATTTCCTGTAAGTTGTAGGGTATCTTCATGGACACAGGAACAAATACAAAATATATTTGTATGCCCTCTACCTTTATTTACACAAGTTGCCTGCTGTCTAAACTGTATTGTATCCCACTTCCCACTCGGAATCGCTTCTCTTTCTCCATCGGTAAGCGACCTTTTCATTCCCCACCCCCCCAGGTATGCAGCATGCTATTACATATTCCAGTGAATGGTTCGATGCACTTTATCCGGACAATATCTTATGGATGAGCATATGGTCTTTCTCCATCACTTGTTATTACAAGAAAACTCGTCAATTAAAATATTCTTGTGCACGCACCACATATGTGCAGGGCTGCAGGTGAGGGAAGCTCACAGGTACGGGTGGAGGGTCAGAGGTCTATACATCTGGAAGCCGATGGTTGTTGCCAAGTCCATCCATATGGAGCTTGCATTGGTTTGTGTTTCCAGCAGCTTCACCAACACAGCATGTTCCCGTGCATTGGATGTGTGCCAATTTGCTGGGGTGAAACACACTACTGCTGCCTACTTTTAATTTACACTTGGGATGTTATGGAGTCTGCTTCAACCTTTTTCCATGTGTTTGGGATTTTTTTCCCTTTCTTTCTTCATACTGCCCTCGTGAAAATGACACTTCAAATTCTGTTTTTCCCATAGCAGGTGTTTCTTCAGAATGCCAGAGTCTTCACCTTACTCAGAATGCTTCGTGCTTATCTTACCCAGAATGCCCAGGTGCCCTCCTTACCCAGAATGTCCCCGTCCTCTTCTTACCGAAAATATTCTATTCTCCCCTTACCCAGACTGTCCTGGTTCTCACCTTTCCCAGAATACCTTGGTTCTCACCTTTAACCCCAATCTCTTTTTCTTCAAAACTACCTTGAGGAGCAGTATACCACAAGGAATCCAGCAAGCTTTTATGTTAGTGGTTGTAATTTGCTACAGTAGGAGGGTCAGATCAAAAGCAGCAGTCGATGAGATGTTTTGGCAGGTCCAAGAAAGTCAAGCTCCCCACGAGAGTTGAGTGGCCAGCCACAGAGCCAGCACATGCAGACTGCTGCCAGCCCATGTGTGTGTTACCCCAAAAGTCCAAACAAATCTTAGAAAGCCCAGATTTACTGTCTGGAGACTTCACTGGATATTTATTGGTGCTTCAGACATAGATGATCACACTGCCAGGGCTCAGGTTCATCATTGACAATATTCTCAGTTGTCCTTGCCACCATTGACCAAGCTCACAGCTGACCAACATCATGGCTGACCATGTTCACATCTGACCACTCACTATTGACCACAGAGCTAACCATGCTTATGGCTGATTTCACTCACAGTTTATCAAGGACACAAACAACCACATTTACATCCAGCCACACTCAACTGACTGTATTCTCTGCTCCCTCCTTAGGCTGAGCTGATAGCTGTGTGCCCATTCTCTTCTCTATCACAAATTCCACTCACTTTCTGGTGTTGGTAAAGGGTCCCAGATAAATAAAGACACCTGAGGTACCAAAAGCCATCAGATGGGACTCCTTTCCCAGGAGTCTGTTAAAAGCAATTATAACCAAGGCACAGTGGTTCGTGTCTGTCACCCCTGCACTTAGGAGACCAAACCAGGAAGAATGCAAGTTCAGGTGCTATCTGGCTTTGTGGGAATCTTATTTAGACTCTGTCTCAAAATGAACGTGAGAAGCTGGAAGTGTAGCTCTCTGGTAGAGTACCTCCCAGCTTCACACACATGCATGAGTATGCGCGCGCGCATGCGCGCGCCCGCGCATACATACACACACACACACACACACACACACACACACACACACACACAGAGAGAGAGAGAGAGAGAGAGAGAGAGAGAGAGAGAGAGAGAGACCTTCACACAGTGTGCAAAAAGATTATCCCAGCAAGTTTCTAGGCTTTGACTGACAGGCACCCTCCCTTCTGCTCCATCAGCTACCCGCGGACATTCATCACACAGGATGCTTTTTGTCCTCTTCCTGTCTTTTCTCCTCTGCTGGGTGAGGTACACAAACGTTGGGGTAGATCTGGCGTTTGAAGTCCCCAGGCTGCCTCTTTTCTTTGTTCTCCTCTGCTTTGTCCTTCAGAAAGGTGTCCTCAGTGTCCCCCCTTTGTCCTTGACTGTACCTCTCATTCGACAGCAGTTGTTGAACAGCTTAGATCTTGTCCAGGTTGCCCGTGATGCCCATATTGCTGGATGCCATGTTCAACTCTCACTTGCAGTCTGCCTTTATAAGCAGGGAAACAAACTGGTTATTTCTTCTTTCCCCCTATTTCTTTTGCGTGTATGTGTGTGTGCGTCTCGGTGAGCATGCATGTGAGAATGTTGGGGTCAATGGATGATACTGGGGACCTTCAATTGCTCTGCACATTATTATTATCGTTATTGTTGTTGTTATTTTGAGACAGGGTCTCTTACAGAACCCAGATCTCATGGATTTAGCTATACTGGCTGGCCAACGAGCCATTGCCATTCTCCTGTCTCTGCCTCTTCAATGCTGGGATTAAAATGAGTACCACTGGCTGATACAAAGCATGCTCAAGAGTAGGTGGGCTTCACGCTCACGTAAGAGTAAATAAAGCACAGGTGCATGGAGGACCAATTTGTCTGTCCTTCACTCTCTCCCCCACTGAGCTTCCTCATTCAGCTGATGCCCGCAGGGAGAGATTGTGGCTGGCAGGATTCTTGGTGCTCCTCACTTCTGCAGCCCAATGGCCAGGTCTCAGCCTCCAGAACACTGGGAACTTGGGTTGAACTGTGTACCCACGAGGAGCTCATGGGACCGCGCAGATCCTTCCTCAGCCAGGAAACTCACCAGTTTTGTTTCCTTGCCGGTCTCTCCTATGGAGCAGGACCAGATAGGTCTATCCCAGTTGCTTCACTGGCTCACCTGTGAGATTAAGCACCAGCTATGAAGGATGGGGATGCATCGAAGAGGGCGGTGACCAGGCAGCTACGGGTTCGGACACACACTTGCAGCCTCCAGCTCCCAGCTCCTAGAGTCTTTACCAGATCACTCCTAAGCACGTCCCTCTCCTCAAACTGTTGCTCAGTATTTTTAGCAAGGCCGAAAGTTCCCTTAAGCATCCTAATTATCTCCACTGGAGCTGTCAGGAGCATTTACAGTTAAAGAGGAAGGCGGCCTGCCGCTGTTGTGATAATAGGGCACAGCTGCAGAGTGGAGCTTCAGAGACTGCTTTACATATGGACCGGGCCACGATTGTCCTTCTGGGAGCCATCCAGACGCGTTTTTCTTCAGTAGTATGGAGTAAGTTATTCTGACCCATACAGCTTGTACCTCGGGAGGGAAGAAAATAAATCCACTCACTGGAGAGTCTTCCCTCATTAGTGAGTTCTGATAAGACTCGGGGTTGGGGTGTGTGTGTGTTTGTGTGTGTGTGTGTGTGTGTGTGTGTGTGTGTGTGTACAGCTACTCTGAAGATAGCAGTACTGGCCACAGCAGACATACACCAGACCTGAAGAGTTGGAGTGCTTTTAGAACCTGGAAGCTGCCGGAAGGAAAGGAGCCTGAATCTCCTCCAGCTCAAAGTCATCATCTTCGGAGGTAGGCTAATGTTATGGCCAAAACAGTGAGATCTCCCCAATTTGAGATCAGATTCCTGTACACCCAGGTTTGTGACCACTGGACAAGTTTCTGACTCTCTTTATGCTTTAGAGACTACCTCTGAAATGCAGTCAAGGGTGTCTCAGCAGAGACACTAGGAATCAAATGGGTTCTCTGTCCACTTACGCTACAGAAGCAAAGGGCACTGGTCTCAGTGGCTGACAGTTTGGAGGTTCACCTCAGCTCATGTGAACATGATTACCTCAGCTCATCAAGATGCCACATCTCTCTATCCTTTGGAGATCCATGTGAATTGGCAACTCTAGTCTGGATGATGCTGGCTTTGATTTGAAGGAAAGGAACAGCCAATGTGAGCCATGTAATGGATTTTTTCTTTTTAAAGACTTACTTTATTTTATGTGCCTGTATGTATCTCTGAGTGCAGGAATGTGCACTGTGTGCGTGCCATTCCCATGGAAGCCAGTTGGAACACCTGGAACTGATGAGAGAGGTGTGGTCTTGTGGGTTCTGGGACTCAAACCTGGGTCCTCTGCAAGAACAACAAGTGTCCTCGATCACTGCACAATCTCTTTCGCTCACATGCTCCTTTGAGGAACAGCAAATGTAATCTCTGCTCACACTCTGTTGTAAGAGGTAGGTCTCGTGCTCTGTCTCTGTTCATGGCAGGAAGGAGGGATTTCTCTCAGGACCTGGTCCCCCAGATACAGCAGGTGGAGTGCTTAACCAACTATGCAATCTACTACAGGCCATAGGCTTTCATCTGCAAACTTTGATGTTCAACTGAACTCTAAGACTTAGAACATTTCAGTTTCTTTGTGTATGTATATGTGTGTGCTTGCAGGTGTCTGTCTGTGTCTGTATGCAGATGCATGCAGATGTGTGATTATGTATGCACATGTGAACACACACTGTGGAGGATGAGGTCCATCTTAGGTTCTGGGGAATCCCGAGGAACTGGCCACTTGACTTTGGAGACAGGGCCTCGCATTGGCCCAGCGCTCTCTAAGTATGCTAGACAGGCTGGCTAGTAAGCCTCAGGGATGGCCTATCACCATGATTACTGGCGCACACTACCATACCTGGTTTTTTTTCTTCTTGGATTCTGGGGATTTGAACTCAGGTCCTCATACTTATATGGCAAGCAGTTTACCAACTGAGCCATCTTCCCACCTTAAAAATTCCAACTCTCTCTCTCTCCCTCTCTCTCTTTCTTTCTCTCTGTCTCTCTGTCTCTCTCTCTCTCTCTCTCTCTCTGTTGTTAAAAATCCCTTTCCTGGGGGAGATTGAAACAATACCTCCCTCATGTCTCCTGATCGTCCTAAGATCCCAATGACACACTGAAGTGCGATTCCACCAAAGTTCACCCTGGAGAATGGATGGATTCATTAGGATTCTTTATAGAGCATGAAGTGTGGGGTTACTGGCTGTCTTAGTCATTTTTTTTTTTTATTGTGAATAGACACCATGACCTTAGAAACTCTTATTATATATATATATATATCTTATAAAAAAGGAAAACATTTAACAGGAGTGGCTTACATTTCAGAGGTTTAGCCCATTATCATCATGGCAGGAAGTATGGTAGTGTGCAGGCAGGCAGCTGATGGAGCGGAGCTGAGAGCTCTGCATCTGGGTCTGCAGGCAGCAGGAAGTGAGTAACATTAGGCCTGGCTTGAGCATTTGAGACCCCAAAGCTCACCCTCAGTGACACACTTCCTCCAACAAGGTCACACCTCCTAATCAAGTAGTGCCATTCCTTAGTGACCGAGCATTTAAACATTTGAGTCTATGGGGGCCATTCCTACTCAAACCATGACACAGTGTGACTCAGGGACTGCAGGGGCTGCACCCAGCATGGATGACAGCTCTCTCATGGCTGCATAGACACAGTCCTCTCTCTCTAGTCCTGTGTCTTCAATCCCCTCCCTAAGGCCATGTGCAATTAGGTAAGAATTACATACAACTGCTTAGGAGTGGTGACTGGTAGTCAGGGGAGGGTTCCATAGCCTTTCTTCCTCCCTCCATCCAGGAGGGAAGGTAACGGTCAGTAGACCCGGATGTGATGATCTCTGGCGAGTAAGTTCAGCTGGGCTTCCAAATATGGTGGTAGTTCAGCTCAGAGGATAGTTCTGCACAATACTGTGTGTCTATGCCCTCTTGCTGTTAGGTGTATGTGTGTGTGTGTGTGTGTGTGTGTGTGTGTGTGTGTGTGTGTGTGTGTGTGTGTGTGTGTGCCATTACTGTCAGGTGTGTGGAGGGGCAGGATCATAAATGAAGCAGCAAGGCACAGGGATGTGGTGACTTTGAGGAGCCTTGTCTGTGTCTTATACTTTCTGCCTGTCCAGGTAGGAACCTAACACACACACACACACACACACACACACTTTCTGGCATCTCCAGAGGAAGCTCCCAGCCATCAAGGCTTCTTCTTCCCCACCATGCAGCTACAGACTTCTGGTTGTTGCATGGTCCACTGTTAAGACCTTCATAAACACCTTCTTGGAAGAATGAACGTATCTGAGGTCTCTCTTTTTTGTCTACTTTCCATAGGACAGGGAGAGGTTCCCAGACTCAGGGACTCAGCAGAATTCCTGCAGTGACAGGGCGAGCTCTTCCTTGCACATGGGTTCCAACACAGCATCCTACAGCTGCACCAATTTGCCCAGCGCAGTAAGCCTCACAGCCTCAACAGCCAGTTGCCTTCTCATACTAAGCATGTTGCAGGCTGCTCCTGCTCAGAAGCACCAATGAGGGACTGTAAATTACAAATTGGGTGCAAAGAAAGATCCCCTCTCCAGCAATCAGAGGCTGGCTTGACTCATGTGTGGTTGTCTAGAGCTGCAGTGGGGGCTGGGAGTTCTTAAATGGGAGCTGTGATTTTCATTAATTAGTTTGAGGGGTGACAGAGTCTGGCTGCAGATGCTGGACAGCCATAGATAGCTTCTAAGAGCTTCATGGAGGTCTCCCACCCAGCACCCACATAACCATTCATCTCCTCCCCCACCCTCACTGTGGGGCACCAGATATCAGGCTTGGCTTACCAGTGAGATGTCCCTCTTGGTGTCTGTGAGCTGGAAGGAGACAGGGCCTTCCAGGAAAAACAAGAGCCATTTTTATCACAGACTGGGCAGATGGCTGGCCAGCTTGCTGGAGGGCAGGTGTCCTACTAATGTCACCACAAATGTGTTAGCCATGCCCACTGGCTCTAGGCTGGCTTTAATCAAGGGAAATCTATTAGGGTCCAAAGTCCTGCCCTAGTTGGGAAAACAATGGGAAAGGGAGTTCAAGGTCATTGTGTTTCCTCCTCACCGTGGCCTTAAGAAAGTCGTACTGCAATCACCCTGTGCTCACTCATCGTGCAAAGTCAAGAGTTCACTGTGGCTCTGGAATACAGTGCTTACCCAGGATGAACAAGGGAGGCCCTAGGTCCATCTCTCTGAGGTGGTACTAAATACACAAGCGGGGCACATATATACATGCTAGCAAAACACTCACTCATAAAATCAAATCAAATAAATCTAATGCAGAATAATAACCATATTGGTGTGAACAATGGTGGGACCATGGCAAGCTGCAAACAGAGACACAAACCTGTCAGCAGAGTGAGCCAGTTGCTGCCATGTGCAGATGGGTCCAGAGATAATGGATTTCTGACTTGAATATCGAAGAGGACATAGAATGTAGTCATTGACTCAAAACTCATCACTCGCCCACATCCAGGAAATCCCAGATCCTAGACATCAGAGTGAGACACTGCCCTATCCCCTGTTCTCATAGTACCTCCAAGTCCATCATTTACCTCTGAGTCCACACCTCCAGTCTCTCAATGGAGGATTCAAGGTCTATCCTGAGTCACACCCACAAACCTCCACTGAGGGCCTAACAAGGAACAAAGCCCTTGCAGGACTCAGGGCAGGTATCCAAAGGACAGTGATTGCTGACAGGGACAAACGGAGGTGATGCAGGGAGATGAGGACCTTGGGCAGACCATGTAACCAGGATCTTAGAGCTGTGGCAGGGGCTGGAATGTCATTACAATGCAGCGATCAGCTCTGTGTTTAGCAAGGGTCTCATCTGTGGCCTTTACAGATGTCTGTGTGTCTCCTGGAGCAAGAACCACAGAGGAGCGAGTGCAGAGATTTCAGCTGGGAGGCAGGGGCTTCCTTCCCACAGTGTCTGGAAGGTACTGGTACTCCCAGAAGGAGACATGGTAATGGAATGTTTTGGTGGAAGAACAGCACTTTCCCATCCCCTGAAACCACCTGACCCTGACCAAAGGGCTGACTGACACCTCTGGCCTGTGACTGCTGGAGGTAGCCTAGGGTCAAGCTCCGATCTACATGGTTCTGACGCCTGAGCAACAGTCACATGACTTACTCACATCAGTTCCTCATTAACTTATTTAAATAAAATAAAACCAAACCAAATAAAAGACCTGTATTCTAAAACAAAAGTCATGTCTGAATAGATGTCTCTGGTTGTTCCTGGGACAGTGGGCTGTCAAGAACCACTTCACTTTTCTGGATTCTGAAGGTGACCAGAAGCAACTGGCCAGAGCAAGGGGACAAAGGCTCCCTTTTGTTTCAACCAATTTTTAAAAATAACATGCTAAGAGTCTTAAAGGTAGTGATTTCTCACCCTGGCTGATGCCACCTGAAGGCATTGAGAACTCACATCCTGGACAGCCCCTTCTCCCCTGGTTGTATTTCCAGAAACGTTTGGAGAAACATTTCTGCACATGGCTGATTTCTTGTGCAGAGTGGCTTGATGCTAATCTCCTGGGTTGACATATCATTTCTCGGAGATTAGGGGTTCTCCTATTTTGACGTTATCCAAAGTCCCTTGGTTGCCAGGGATTTTGACAAACCAAATGGAAATGGGTGTTATTGAGGGGCTGTTGGGTTTCTTATAAAATAGAACAGTTAGCTGAAAACCCAGGATAAAAGTGAGCAGGAAAGATTATGGTCCCAGAGCAGGGGCAGAGGACAAAAACTGATGACTGGACCCTCAGGGCACTAATGTAGAAACCCTACCTTTCTCTTTAGTGGAACGACCCACTAGGCTGCATCCTGGAGATAGGAGCCTCCTCCCTTCCCTGAGCTAATTTGGGATGTTGCTGTCAAGAAAAGGTGGTAGAATTACAGGTGGCAAACAGTCCACAATGGCTGTGCCCTCTTGGAGCCTGTCTTGATTGGTAGGGATTTCACACGAAGCACATATTAAGTCGTATGAGTATTGAGCCATCAGAAGAGCTCTAAGGTCTCACCTGTGAGGTAGAAGAGGGCACAGAAATGGATTGTTGGAGGCAAGAAGTTTATTAATGCAATGGACAAAGAGACAGATGACAACATGGTGTGGAAACTGAGGAGAGCTTAGCCCACAGTGCCACAGACAGCAGGGTGGGGGATGGGGTAGGGGACTGAAGAGGAGTTGGATCCCTGAGAGGGGAGAACAAGTCCCTTATAATAGGTATCTGAAGAAGGAAGATGGGGTTGTGGCAGAGCCAAGCCTAAGGCCAGGTCTTCTAGAGGAGAGGAGAGGGCACGGGGAGAGTGAGTGTCTGGCCTCCAGTAGCCACTGGTGTTCCTATCTTGTGTCAGAACCTGTAAATTCAATCTTCCAGGTGAGAAATCCAGACACCTTGGAGTCCCCGGGCTGGAGATTCACAGACAGCACTCTCAAAGGGGGCCTAGCAGTCTCAGAGGGGAAGGGCTGCAAGGGGTGTGGCCTGAGCATCCCCTCCCACACATGCATATTCATCTCTGCTTTTAGTATCTGTGTGGATGTGGGGAAAGAGAGGAGGCTAGGAACTCAGCCAACCTCATTTGCACCAGTCTTCTCAGGTGGACTCCTGTTGTGTTGGTGGTTGTATCTTGGTTGGTTTTCTCACTGACAGCGTGGGTCTTTTGATCTCTGAACCCAACTGAAGTTGACAGATGGTGGTTGAGTTCTTATGATCCTTGCCACCTCAGTCTCTCAGCCTTGCAACAAGTGATAAATTCATCAACTGCAAAATAAGGGACCATATTGGATTATGACTGCCATTCATCCTGTAGTTATTTTCCTTTGTGCTGGGATAGGGGGGAATGCATGGTTGTGTGTTCCTGTGTGTATGTAGCTGTCACTCCTCAAGCACAAATTCACTGAGTAGGCTAGGCTAGCTGTCCAGCAAACCTTAGCCATTCCCCTGTCTCTACCTCTCCAGTGCTGGGATTATAACTTGGTACTACCACAGCTGGCTTTTTAAAAAGGTGATATTCTGGGGATTGGAATCAGTCCCTGGTGTTTACAGGGTAAGCTACAGACTGAGCTATCTCCCTAGTGTCTTAGAGTTTTATTGCTGTGAAGAGACACCATGGCCATGACAACTCGGAGAAAGGCAAACATTTTATTGGGGCTGGCTTACAGGTTTAGAGGTTTAGTCCATTATCATCACGGCAGGAAGCATGGCTGCCTGCAGACACACACGGTGCTGGAGGAGAAGCCAAGAGTTCTACTCTGGCGAGCCTCAGCTTACCAGAGACCCCTAAGTGAACAACTTGGAGTCAGGAATCGATGCAAACACAAGAGGAATTTTATTGTTCCAGCATGCTGGGGTCGCCCTGCACATGAAGGAAGGAGAGAACAACCCTGCACAGCCCATTCAGTGAGTTTTTATACAGTTTTAAGAGCAGCAGCCATTAGGCACAATATGATTGGCAGAACAGTGTGACTTTTAAACTGATTAGTCTTTAGGGAATGAGGTGGCAAGGACTTTTCCTGTCTGTAGGTGACCAATGGTCGGTCCACCCTGAAGAATGTGTCTATATGCTCTGAGCCTCCCCTACCCACAGGTGGATGATGGTTGGTCTGCCCCCCCCCCCCGTGGTCTTAGGAATGGAATTAGCCTCTCCCTTCTAGAGGAGAGGGGTGCCTTAGTGTTCCATGACCTTTCTCTTCCAGGAGGGGAGAGGTCTGGTGGAATTTTCCAAAGGTCCTGAACTGACCTCTTCACTTCATCCAGATTCGAAGGCAGCAGGAAGAGAGAGAGAGAAAGATAGAGAGAGAGATAGATACTGGCCTAGCTTGGCATTTAAAACCTCAAAGCCCACCCCTAGTGACACACTTTGTCCAATAAGGCCATGCCTCCTAAAACTGCCACTCCCTGGTGATCAAGCATTCAAATTTATGAGCTTGGTGGTAGGGAGGGAGGGATTCCTATTCAAACCACTACATCTAGTTCTGGATGTTTCCTAAAGTCGAGAAACTGAAACCCATGGTACTTGAAGACTCTATGTAAACATAGTCAAACATCCAGTTCACAGGTCCTGGGTGGAACCAACTAGTGTTATTTTGCTCAATAGTCATACTGTCAACTGGCATTCTATTTAGAGTTATACTCATAGACTCTAGCTGCTCTCAACCCTGGCCAGAGAAGCTCTCTTGTATAATAAGGCAAAGGCTCACAACTGGTCCAAGTGTGGAGAATAAGAGAGGGAGAGCTCTCACTCAAATGGGGTACCTATATCAACATCCCGCCATCAAGGCTCAGGGAACATTGTGGAAAAGGAGGTGGGAAGAATGTAAGAGTCAGAGGATGAGGAGGAGAGCTGTGAAGTGCTTTCTCCAGACACAGCATGGCCCTTGCGCTAATGAACTATAGCTAATAATTGCTATGGCTACCTACCTGCATAAGACCAAACTAGACCAAACTAGTCAAACATGCAACCTGGATCAAGGAGGATCTCTTGAGGGCCTGCCCCTATCTGAGGAGCTATTAGTAGTTAATGGCTGCTGGGTAGCCCCCATACTCATGAACCTGTGGGCAACATAATTGAACTCAGTGGGTTATTTAAAAAGACATGAAGGTAGGAGGTAGTTGTGCTGTGGGGGATTCAAATGAACTTGGAGGGAAATTGTGTGTGTGTGTGTGTGTGTGTGTGTGTGTGTGTGTGTGTGTGTGCCCCCGTGTGCATATTTAATTTCATTTGTCTACATGTATAAATTTCCCATGGATTAAAATAAAAAAAAAACCTCAAAAACATCTCTCACACTGATAAGCATTAATCGTTCATATACCTGTGTCTGCGTTTAGTGTTTCTTTAGTGAGAGAGAGCTGGCTGTTGATGGAAGAAACCCATGCCTGCCTAGCAAAGCTGGGCAGTGTTTCGTTTGTTTTGTTTTGAAATTATTTGTTTTATATATGTGTGTGGTTTACCTGCTTATTCTTCTGCGCACCACCTGTGTGCCTGGTGCTTGGGAGGCCAGATACCCTGGAACTGGAATTATACATGGTCATACACATGAAATTGAACCTGGGTTCTGAGCTCTCTCCCCTCCCCTCTCGTCCAACAGTGTTTGTTTTGGTTTTCAGATTTTTTTTTTTTAATTTTCAAGAATAACTTAATGGCTGTAGCCATTTAGTAATTTATGCATTGAAATGCCCATTAATGAAATGGAGAGAGTGTGCCCAATCTATAATCTATAAATCACACTAAATAATTTCTATTCCTTTGACTATTCCTTTGAACAAGCAACCTTTTTTTTTTTTTTTTTTTTTTTTTTTTTTTTTTTTAATGCTGTGGTATATTATCTGCGTGAAACAGATGCTGGCTGACTTAAAAAAAAAAAAAAAAAGACAGGGTGTTCTACACAAATTTAATGGAGCAGTTACAACTCTTGTAGGTGAGGTGAATTCTGCAAGCAGCCATCCTGCATCCTGTTAAACAACAGCTCCTCTGTGACACACAGAGCAGACCTCACACAATGGCCTGGCTTGAGGATGCTCCCTTTGTTCCTTTGATCCCAGGAAACAACAGGCAGCCCCCAGAGCTGTTCAGTGTCAGTAATTCCTCAAGTCTGGAAACTGGGAAGGAGAGGGCAAAGGGAGAAGAAGGAAAAGTCTACACCCTTTAGGCTCAAGGTTTGCTTAAAATACTTTTTTTGATACTTTATTTACATTTCAAATGTTTTCCCCTTTCCAGGTCTCCCCTTTGGAAACCCCTTATCTCCTCCAACTCCCCCTGCCTTTATGAGGGTGTTACCCTACCCACCTACCATCCCACTCCCATCTTCCCTCACTGGCATTCCCCTATACTGGGGAAGTGTTCCCCTTTCTCCACATCCTCGCCAGCATCTGCTGTCACCTGAGTTTTTGATCTTAGTCATTCTGACTGGTGTGAGGTGGAATCTCAGGGCTGTTTTGATTTGCATTTCCCTGATGACTAAGGATGTTGAACATTTCTTTAGGTGTTTCTCAGCCCTTTGAGTTTCCTCAGTTGAGAATTCTCTGTTTAGCTCTGTTCCCCATTTTTTGGTAGGGTTAATTTGGTTCTCTGGAGTCTAACTTCTTGAATTCTTTGTATATATTAGATATTAGCCCTCTATTGGATATAGGATTGGTAGAGATCTTTTTCCAATCTGTTGGTTGCCATTTTGTCCTACTGACAGTGTTATTTGCCTTAGAGAAGCTTTGCAATTTCATGAGGTACGATTTGTCGATTCTTTTTTTTCTGTTGTATAAGGTTTTATTATTTTTTTAATTTAAAATATTTTTAATTTCTTTTTTTGTTTGTTTTTTAATTTTTTGATACTTTATTTACATTTCCAATGTTTCCCCTTTCCAGGTCTCCTCTTTGGAACCCCCCTATCCCCTCCCCCCACCCCCGCCTCTATGAGGGTATTCCCCCTACCACCCACCTGTGCACCTACTCCCATCTTACCACCTTGACATTCCCCTTTACTGGTGTCTCTCACACCCTCAGGCCCAAGGGCCTCTCCTCCCCCTGATGGCCAACAAGGCCCTCCTCTGCCACATATGTGGTCCGAGGCATGGGTCCCTCAATGTGTATTCTTTGGTTGGTGGTCCAGGCTCCAGGAGCACCGGGGGGGGGGGGTCAGGCCAGTTGACAAACTCTTGCTCCCTCCAAGGGGCTGCAAACTCCCTCAGCTCCTTCAGTCCCTTCTCCAACTCCTCCATCTGGGACCTCCCTCTCAGTCAAGTGGTTACTGTAAAGTGAAACTTGGGTATTCCGAACTTTTGGGCTAATATCCACTTATCAGTGAGTACATACCATGTTCATTCTTTTGTTACTGTAAAGTGAAACTTGGGTATTCCGAACTTTTGGGCTAATATCCACTTATCAGTGAGTACATACCATGTTCATTCTGAGTTACCTCGCTCAGGATGATATTTTCAAGTTCCAT
>JAPYYD010002920.1:0-14750 GCA_028551405.1 Uromys caudimaculatus
AGGGTGTTAGAGGCCCCAGTAAAGGGGAATGTCATGGTGGGAATACAGGAGTGGGTGGGCAGGAGGGTGGGTGGGGGAATACCCTCATAGAGGCAGGGGAGGGTGAGGGGATAGGGGGTTTCCAAAGAAGAGACCCAGAAAAGGGGAAACATTGGAAATGTAAATAAAGTATCAAGAATAAAAAAAAGATGAAGCCTGAAAAAAAAAAAATATGATGTCCGTTCAGAATTCATAAGTGAATGGATGTTATTTCTGCCTTGCTGCAGTCAATGTTGAATGTATGTATTTGTTGATGTATTTACATAGTTTTCTAAAACACTTATTATAACAGCCAATTTGTAATATACAGCACAACCTTGCATGCATTGTGGAAGTTTATACACATGGTTACTGTGGATAAAGGAAGAAGGAAGCAACACAAATATTTTTGACAGTCATGCAAATTCATCTGCCTATATGATTCATTATGAGAAAAAAAATGTTGATCATTGTGTTTGTATTAAGAATACTATTGGGAAAGAATTTATTTCCAGTGTAATTACTTGAAGAAAGTTCAGCATACAATTGATGGTATTTGATTAACATAAATCATTAAAAATAAAACGTCATGAGCTGGGTCAAGAAGGAGAATTATTCTGAGGTTTCTAAAAAAACATCAAATTGATTTCCAGAGTGGTTGTATATGTTTGTAATCCCACTAGCAATGTAGGAATGATCCCCTTGCTTCAAATCCTTGCCAGCATGTGCTATCTCTTCGAGTTTTTGAACTTAGCCATTGTGATGCATGTAAAATGGAACCCCAGATTTGTTTTGACTTGCATTTCTCTGATGAGTAAAGGCTTTGAACACTTCTTTAAGTGCTTCTCTGCCATTGGTGATAACTCTGTTATGAATTCTCTGTTCAGTTCTGCACCTCTATTTAAATTGGGTTGTTTGTGTTGTTGGTGTCTAACTTCTTGAGTTCTTTATATAGTTTGGATATTTGCCCTCTGTCAGATGTAAGGCTGGTGAAGATACTTTCCTAATTTGTGGGCTGCCAATTTGTCCTATTGACAATGTCTTTTGCCTAATAGAAGCCTTTGAGTTTGATGAGGTCCCATTTAATAATTTTTGATCATAGAGCCTGGTCATTGGTGTTCTGTTCAAGAAATTGTCTCTTGTACCAATGCTTTCAAGGTTATTTCCCAATTTCTTTTCTAAGAGACATAGTGTGTCCAGTTTTATGTTTAGTCCTTGACCCACTAGGATTCAAGATTTGTCCAGGATGATCAGTACAGGTTCTTCTACCTCCAATAGGAGCAGCACTATATGTGGAGGATGTTTTCTTTCTTCCGTTGTATAGTTTTGCACTCTTTATCAAAAGTCAAGTGTCCATGGGTGTGTGAGTTTATTTTTGGGTCTTCAATTCATTCCATTGGTCAACATGTCTGTTTCTGTACCAATATAATGCAGTTTTCCCACTATTGTTCTGTAGCACTGCTTGAGGTAAGGGATGGAGATTTCTCTTGACATTCTTCTATTATTCGGGATAGTTTTGGCTATCCTGGGTGTTTTGTTTTTCCATATGAAGTTGAGAATTGTTCTTTCAAGTTCTATAAAAAATTGTGCTGGAGTTTTGATGGGGATTGTATTGAATCTGTAGATTGCTTTTAGTAAGATGGCCATTTCACTATGTTAATAGTATCTAACTATCCATGAGCATGGGAACTCTTTTTATCTTCTGATATCTTCAACTTCTTGGTTCAGGAACTTGAATTTCTCGCCATACAAATCTTTCACTTGCTTGGTTAGAGTTACACCAAGATATTCTGTATTTTTCATGGCTATTATAAAGAGTGTTGTTTCCATGATTTCTTGGCATGTTTATCATTTATATAAAGTAATGGCTACCGATTTCTTTGAGTTAACTTTGTAAGCAGCCACTTTGCTGAAGGTGTTCATCAGCTTTGGAGTTCTCTGTTATAATTTTGGGGATTGCTTATGTATACTATCATGTCATCTGCGGATAGTGATACTTCAACTTCTTTTTTTCCCAATTAGTATTCCCTTGATGTCATTTAGACATCTTATTGCTCTAGCTAAAACTTCAAGTACTATATTGAATAGATACAGAGAGAGTGGCCAGCCTTGTCTTGTCCCTGATTTAATGGAATTGCTTTACATTTCTCTCCATTTAATTTGATATTGTATATTGGATTTCTCTTTATTGCTTTGATTATGTTTAGGTATGTGCACAATATCCCTGATTTCTCTAGTACTTTCAACATAAAGAGGAGTTGGATTTAACAAAGGCTTTTAAAGAATCTAATGAGGTAATCGTGTGAGTTTTTTCCTTTTAGTTTCCCTATATAGTGGATTACATTGATGTATTTTGGGTTATTGAAAAAACCTGCATTCCTGGGATGAAGCCTACTTGTTCATGATGAGTGATGTGTCTTTGATGTATTCTGGATTCACTTTCCAAGTATTCATATTTTTTGCATCTCTGTTCACAAAAGAAATGGGTCTGAAGTATTTCAGTATTTCTGTTGTTGAAGTCTAGCTTTAATCCATAGCGGTCTGATAAGACACAAGGCATTATCTCAATTTTCTTGTTTGTGTTGGTGCTTGCTTTGTGTTTGATTGGAATATACTATAGATTTTTGTTAGGTCCATTTGATTCATAGTGTCTATTAGTTTCATTATCTCTCTATTTAGTTTTGTCAGGATGACTGGCCAATAAGTGAGAGTGGGATGTTGAAGTCTCCCACTCTTAATAAGTAGGATTAGATTTGTGATTTAAGATTTAGCAATGTTTCTTTTACAAATGTTGGTGCACTTGTATTTGGGGAATAGATGTTCAGAATTGAGATATCATCCTCGTAGATTTTTCCTTTGATGAGTATGAAGTGTTCTTCCCTGTCTCTTTTGATTAATTTTGGTTGAAAGTCTATTTAATACATATTAGAATGGCAACTCAAGTTTGTTTTTTGGTCCAATTACCTGGAAAACTTTTTTCTACCCCTTTCTTCTGAGGTAATGCTTCTTTATGGATGAGGTGTGTTTCTTATTTGCAGTAGAATGATGGATTCTGTCTTTGCAACTACTTCATTAGCCCGTGTCTTTTTATTAGGGAACTGAGTCCATTGATGTTAAGAGATATTAACAACCAGTGATTTTTAATTTCTGTTATTTTGATGTAGGTGGTGTGTGTGTGTGTGTGTGTGTGTGTGTGTGTGTGTGTGTGTATGTTTCTGTGTTCTTCTCTTGCTTTTGCTGGTACAGATTTACTTATTTATTGAGTTTTCTTTGATGCAGTTATCCTCCTTGGTTTGGAATATTCCTTCTACTATTTTCTGTAGGGCTGGATTTGTAGATGTATATTTTCTCTATTTGAGTTTGCCATGAAATATGTTGTTTTCCCCATCAATGGTGATTGAGAGTTTTGCTGGCTATAGTAGTCTAGATTGTCATTTGTTGTTTATTTAGATGTTGCAAGATATCTGTCCAGGCTCTACTAGCTCTTAGAGTCTCTGTTGAGAAGTCTGGTGTAATTCTGATAGGTCTGCCTTTGTAAGTTTCCTGATTTTTTTCTCATTCTTGTTTTAATATTTTTCTTTGTTCTATAGATTTTGTGTTTGGAGTATTAAATTGCAGGAGGATTTTCTTTTCTTGTCCAGTCTAAATGGTGATCTATATGCTTCTAGTATGTGTATAGTCATCTATTTTGAAATATTTTTTCTATAATTTCACTGAGAATATTTTCTGGGCCTTGGAGCTGGGACTCTTTACCTTCTTCTATCCCTATAATTCTTATGTTAGGCCTTTTCATGGTATCCAAATTTTCCTGGATGTTTTCTGTCAGGAAGTTTTTAGATTTAACGTTTTCTTGCCTGGTGTATCAAACCTGAGAGTCTCTCTTCCAGTTCTGAGATTCTCTCTTCCACACCTCTCTTTTGTTGGTGATACTTCCAAGTTTTTATCTCCAGGAATTCCTCAGTTTGTGTTTTTTTGATTGCTTCTACTTCCACTTTCAGGTCTTGCACAGTTTTACTTATTTCCATCACCTGTTTAATTGTATATCTTTCAGGGATTTATTTGTTTCCTCTTAAAATACTTCCACCAGTTTTATCTTAGTCTCCTGTATTTCTTTATTGCATTTATTCCTTTTCCTTTTAAAGTCCCCTATCATCCTTATAATATTGGACTTAAGGTCATTGTTTTGTGCTTCAGTTGTGTTAGAATATTCAGGGCTTCCTGTAGTAGGATAGCTGTGCTCTGAAGGTGTCATATTGCCCTGACTTTTGTTGTTTGTGTTCTTTCAAGGACCTTTAGCACTCTGGATGGCTTTGGTCCCTGGATGTTCCTGTTGTAGTAGGTATTGGGAGGGAGTTAGCCTCGATGGTTTTGATGTGTCAGGCTCCTTATGGGTATTCTTGGGCTGTATGCTTCCAGATCTGCAGTTCTGTATGTCTCAGCAGCCCCAGGTCTGATTAAGGTGAGCAGAGATCCCACCTGGGATAGTGTACTGGCTAGTTTTGTGTGTCAACTTGACACAAGTTGGAGTTATCACAGAGAAAGGAGCTTCAGTTGAAAAAATGCCTCTATGAAATCCAGGTGTAAGGCATTTTCTCAATTAGTGATCAAGGGTGGAGGGCCCCTTGTGGGTGGTACCATCTGTGGCCTGGTAGTCTTGGGTTCTATAAGAAAGCAGGCTGAGCAAACCAGGAGAAGCAAGTCAGTAAACAGTATTCCTCCATAGCCTCTGCATTAGCTCCTCTCCTTGACCTGCTTGAGTTCCAGTCCTGACTTCCTTTCATGATGAACAGCAGCATGGAAGTATAAGCCGAATAAACCCTTTCCTCCCCAACTTGCATCTTGGTCATGATGTTTGTGCAGAAATAGAAACCCTGACTAAGACAGATAGCATGCTGCTCAGGGAAGCATGGCTCATTTCAGAGGATTTAGCAGGTAGGAAATATGGGTGGGTGTGAGGCAGTGATCTGTAACAGGCAATCTGACATCCGGTTGAGCTCAGGTAAAAAATTCTGGAAGACCCTGTGATAATTTCTCACAAGGGACCAGGCCATATTTTTAGCCAATGCTCCTGGAAGATTCCTGTACAACTGGTCAATGCCTTTATGACCCCTGTATAGAGAGAGGGCTTGCATGTGAGAATTGTGTGAGACTCATCACGTAGAGAGCAACCCTGAGTCCTGGGCAAAGCAAATGAGGCAACAAATAGGGCCCCCAAGCTGGCCAATGGAAAGTGTCGGCTACCAAACCCCTGTCTCCTCTCAGAACTATAAATAGAACGCCTTGACCTGAATAGCTCTCTCTCTCTCCCCTCCTTCTCCACCCGCCTGCCCCATGAGCACTGCCTGCCATCCAGAACGAATAAAGATAAAAACTATTTTAGTGTTGGAGAACTTTGTCTAAGGGGCTGTGACACTTGGGCTCTCGAGGAGACCTGCTCTACAACAATGGAGCGCTCTTAATGGCAGGGGCGCAGGGCGGCGTGTGCTCTGAGCACAACAGAGCTGGAGAGTACCCGAGGCTAGTCTCTATCCAGGCCCCTTCCCTGTACCGAGGCCAAGCAGCTGGGGGCGGCTTTGGCAGCAGCTTCAGCGGACACCCCTACATTGGGGCGGGGCTGCTCGACCCCGGTGTCTCACCCCCGAGACGTTGGGCCCCTCAGACACTACGCCATGATGAATAAGGCCGCTGCGGTGAGCCTTGAAGCCCAGGGTGCACAGGTCCAACACCAGAGCCAGGGGATCCTGCCCGCGTCTGTGCTTCTCCCCACATGAGAGAGTGCAGCAGGTAGGGGAAGGGCGTGTTACTTGTATGGGTCAGAATCCAGAGTTCTGATGAAGGTGGGCAGAGAGCTTGGGGGAGAATCAGAACATTCCTTGAGAACCTTCCCAGATGGGTTGGAGGTGGCTCTATTTAGACTCTTAACAAGAGCAGGTCACCAGGTTGCCAAGCTTCAAACACATTCAAAAATGCTGTGGATCAGGCTTAAGGTTTATTAGACAGTGTATAATTTTTCCCATTTGTTTAACTTTTATCAAGAAGTCAGCTGATTTAGCCAGAAGGGATCCCATCATCCTGTAGGTCCTAGCTAACCTCTGAGGGCAAGTGCCAAAATTTTAGCTGTCCCTTTTTGTCCTCTTCCCTCCTGGTATGGGCCTCTAAGATTGTTGACCACCCAGAAGGAAAGCTTTGCTATTTTTAAAACATAACCTTTTGTGTCACATATTGATGAAAATTAGATTAAAATTTTAAACTGTGGGCCAGAGAGATGGCTTACCATCCAAGAATACTGGCTGCTTTTCCTGGGGATCTGTGTTGGGTTCCAAGCACCCACATGCTGGCTTACAAGCATCCTTAACTCCAGTCACAGGTGGTCTAATGCTCTCTTCTGGTTCAAAGCATACTGCATGCGTGTTGCACAAAACACATTGTTAAAAACAGATGCACAAAACACATTGTTAAAAATTACCTTTAAAAAACCCCACAACTGGGGGCTGGAGAGATGGCTCAGAGGCGAAGAGCACTGACTGCTTTTCCATAGGTCCTGAGTTCAATTCCCAGCAATCACATGTAATGGGATTTGATGCCCTCTTCTGGTGTGTCTGAAGACAGCTACAGAGTATTCACATATATAAAATAAATAAATCCTTTTAAAAAAAAAACCCACAACTATTTTAAATAACCCTTTATTTTGTTATGACTAGTTTCCTCAAGTCGTTAGAGTTTATCCAAGTTATCAAAAACACAAATAGTTTTTTGATTAGATATTGCTATCTGTTCTTGTAAGCCACCTCTTTTCAAACTTGCCAGAATGGATTACTATCATTCTTAAAACAAAAGCTTACTTTACTCACACAAATCCATCTTCATTTGAAATATTTTTGTAGCCTTCTCAACAATTTTCTGTCTTTTGCTACTTGTTATTTTTGAAAATTTCATTTTGCCAAACAGGAGTTGGATCCAAAATACTATAACATGGCATAATCTATGGCATATTATATCAGGTTAAGGTCCCCTGAACACACATGGCTAAACTACCAAATACTTCCTGTCTTAGTCAGGGTTTCTGTTCCTGCACAAACATCATGACCAAGAAGCAAGTTGGGGAGGAAAGGGTTTATTCAGCTTACTCTTCCACATTGCTTTTCATCACCAGAAGTCAGGACTGGAACTCAAGCAGGTCAGGGGTCAGGAGCTGATGCAGAGGCCATGGAGGGATGTTTCTTACTGACTTCCTTATAGAACCCAAGACTGCCAGCCTAGTGGGGAATGGCACCACACAAGGGGCCCTCCTCCGTTGACCACTAATTGAGAAAATGCCTTACAGCTGGATCTCATGGAGGCATTTTCTCAACTGAAGCTCCTTTCTCTGTGATAACTCTAACTTGTGTCAGGCTGACACACAAAACCAGCCAGTACAATTGACCCCTTGTCAACTTGACACACAAACACATCACTATTAAGCCTCAACCCTTACTTTCTTATTCATTCCCAAGACCTAAATGACTTTAAAAGTTCCACAGTCTTTGCAAATTCTTATATATTAAAATTTCAATCCCTTTAAAACATCCAATCTCTTAAAATTTAAAGTCTTTTTACAATTAAAATTCTCTTAACTGTGAACTCCACTAAAATACTTTCTTCCTTCAAGAGGGGAAAATATCAGGGCACAGTCACAATCAAAAGCAAAGTTAAACTCCAACCATCCAATATCTGGGTTCCACTCAAGATCTTCTGGGGTCCTCCCCAGGCTTGAGTCACTTCTCTAGCCCTGCACTTTGTAGCACACACCTTGTCTTCTAGGCTCCAGTTGTCTGTACTTCACTGCTGCTACTGTTCTTGGCGGTCATCTCATGGTACTGACATCTCCAAAACACTGCTGTCTTCTGCTGCAACTAGGCTTTACCAACAACCTCTCATAAGCTCTCTTCATTCTGCCAAGCCTCATCTCCTTTGCATGACCCCTTCAGTCCTGGTCCATCAATTGCAACTGAGACTGCACTTTCACCAATGGCCTTCCATGGTCTCTCACAATGCTGTGCTTCAGCTGCTCTTCATGAACCCTTCATGCCTTCAAAACCAGTACCACCTGGGTGACTCTTACACACTACCAAGTCCAACCACAGCACAAGGTAGAACCTTGGCTATCTCTGGAACACAGTCTCTGTGCTCTCAGAATACATTTCCCATAAGACTTCACCTCAATGATACTGGTCTCTTCTTAATCACTGCTAATTTCTTAGCTCCAGCTAACCAGCATCAACAGTCCCAGCAATGCAAAGATTTCACTTTGGTATTTCTGGTATCTTGTTAATCACAGCTGATTCCTCAGTCCCAGTTAACCAAAACCATAATCAAAATAGCAAAGGCCCTGAGAAGGGTCTTTAATCTTCCCTCTGAAATTTCACAACCCGGGTTCCATCTTCTGCACTGTTCTCAACATTATCTTCCAAGGTCTTACACAACATCCCACAGAGCTCTTAACATGGAATGGATCTTCTAGCCTAAAGCTCCAAAGTCCTCCCCAAAACATGGTCAGGTTGTCATAGGAATACCCTACTATGCTGGTACCAATCTCAGAGCAAGCCTCCTCCACTCACTTCTGTGTACATGCATGTACACATCTTAAAACCAGGTAACACTGAAGGTACACAGTGCAAAGGGGAGAAAATGACTCCCCACTGACATCTGACATTTCTCTTTCTGTTCTCACTTTTACCAGGTCCCTTTCCTTGTGTTGAAAGACCTCCGAGCTGGGGAGACCCTCGCTCAAGTCTCGGGATGGTGCGATCCCCCAAGAACTCACGAATGACCGTCCTTGCTGCAATCACATGAGGTTTATTGGGGGACCAGTGCACTGGGGTTGAGCTCATAACCCACGCAGGGGCAGAGGAGTTCGACCCCGAGCAGCTGAAGTCAGGCGTATTTAAAGGAAAAAACCACAAAGCAAGGGGTGGGGAATGGAAAGAATTTGCGTTATGGGGAAATACAGAATGTTCTAAGTTAGTCACAAGGCAGTTGCACATTTTTGTGGTTAGCTAGTTCCTGAAACATTGTGCCTCTGGCCCTGGGGCCAGGTCAAGGTCACCCATTTCTTAGGGAAAAGAATGCAGCTGGGTGGGGTTTGGTCAAGCAGGCAATTTCAGTCCTATTTCTGTTTCTGGCTCCAAGTGTGCTAGGGGTCTAACTTTCCTCATAAGGGGTCAGGTCTTTCAGTGTCCCCTTGCACCCCAACTCGCACAAAGGAATCTTGCACACCAGCCCTTAAAAATCAGGTCTAAGCAGGCAGTTTCCTTGCACAATTAGGATCTGCTATAGTCTGTCCCTAGTTGCTCCCTATAGAAGAGCAGCTATAGAGAAAGACTTCACACTCCTCCCCATCACTTAACTTCCCCCACTATGACAGGTTTTTTGACATTCTGGACTCTCTCTGTCACATATTTCCAACCCTGAAAATCTCCAGCCATGGCTTCCTGTGTTCCTAATCAATGTGTCCTATTGCATACATAAAGTTTTCCTGGTTGACACTGTAAAAAGTCACCATTATTCTATGGAGTTCTCCAGTCCATATCCTGTGTCATATCCCAAGATCCCCACCCCATTACTCTACACCCCATTCAGTTCTTTTGATTTCTCTCAAATCATGTCAGGCCTTATTTGAAGTACTAGGAAAATACAAATTTTCCCACAGACATTACCTTGCAAAGAATGAGCAAGAGGGTCTCCCTCCCAGCAGAGACGGAATAGCCTTTCTGAATGCAGAGATCACCAAGCTCTGAGAAACAGGAACACCTCTCTCCCATGCTGCAGTAATGCCTTCTAGGTACCACTGAGAGCAATGTGATCCTGCAGACAGGAACTCCAGCCTAGAGAAAAGGTCAAATGGCAGGTGAGCCTATCAGATACTGCAGAGTGGATTTCAATGTCCCTGATTGTGAGAAACTCCTGCCCTCCTTTCCCCACAGACTGGGACTCCAGAGTTTATTCTTCATGCTCTTCAGGAACCCTTGCTCCAATCTCCCAATGCTGTGGGCTCAGGATGCAAAACTTTGCCTAGTTAATGACTATCCTGGGGTTTGAGCTTGCCTTCTTTTCTGAAGGTAGACACTGCCATATCACAGGCGATCTGTAACAGCTCTAAGACATGAGGCCAACAGAGGAGAAAGGCCTGGCCCCTCCACCCAGGGGAGAAGTGCCTGGTGATTCTTTGATGAGTCTCATTTCATACTGAAAAGGCCATTGTGATTTATTTCTTAGGACAATCAAATTTAGTCTGCATGACTACACACGGAGTCAAGTGTTGGGTGTGGCAGTAACTCTTTTGTAGCTTAGACAGAAATCCCTGTGAGACCATAGCACAGCAAGGGTTTTTTTAACTTTTGATTCCAGAGAAAGGGCTGTAGGGGGGTTGCCTGATTTTTCTACACTGTGGATCTTGTTTCTTAGCATGATCTGCATCCATCTTGATGTGATAGATTTCTCATTTAACACTGACCTGAAGGCACAATAGGTAACCTGGACTGGCATGGAGTATATTAATGAAGGATTTCAGATGTGGTGGTTTATGGGGACACTGAGGCAGACTGTGGTGGATTATGAGTCTTGTAAGACTATAGGAGTGAATACATGAAGTCAGGGACTGATGCAAAATGCAAGAGAAATTTATTGATTCATCAGCATGCTGAGGTCGCTCTACATACCAAGATGGGAGGACAACCTTGTGGAGCCCATTCAGGGACCTTATATAAGATTTTAGAGCAGCCACCATTAGGGACAATGTGATTGGCAGAACAGAGTGACTTTTAAACTGATTGGTCTTTAGGGAATGATGTAGCAGCCCCTCCCTTCCAGCCTACGTGCTTTCTAATCTGTTTCTTCATGCTCAGAGAGGGCGAGGGGACCCTGGTGGAATATCTCAAAGTTCCTGAGCTGACCTCTCATTCTCCCCTTTTTGTTGGCATGCTTCAAACTTGAAGCTATTGTTGATAGCTATAAGATCATTAGCTGTACTGCACCTATGCATTCCTTAACAAAAGCAGCCAAGTGGTTCAAAATATAGGGGCCAAAAGTCAACAATAGGAGGAGAACAATTAAGGTCTTAACAAGGTAGATATGATGGCTGTTAACTAAGAGGTTAAACCAAGACTTCAACCAGCCCTGACTCTGTTTCCTCTCTCTTCTATTTGGCTAACCCTACTCTCACTTTGGTGATTGAATCTTTAACAACCCCAAAATGATCTATATAAAAGTAACACTCTTCAGCTAAGGTAGCACAGAGCACTCCTTGCTGGAGGAAAAGTTAAGTCTAATCTCCTCCTATTCTATAGTATTACTTCTGATAATGAAGTCAGTGATTCCTTAAGATGACTGGTGGATTTCCTTTGTAAGACCAAAGCAGAGGTCTTGGTGACTGTCCCAGCCACTCCCAACCACAACAGAAGTGAGACAGTGAGTGCTGTCTTAAGGTCCTACAAACAGTCATGATAAAGGTCAAGTAATCTTGAGCTTGAGCAGACTGTTGTCTTCTGTACCATCTAGCAGGGGTCTCTGGGGAGTGGGGCATCTGCAGGTTTCACACAGGAAACATATACCCAGGCCTCGATACCGTCTACCTTGAGGACTGTGGGAGTAACTAGCAGTGCCAAGAAGGGTCTCTTTTATCTGGGTTCCAGTGACTGTGTCCGATGTCTCTTTACATAATCTTGTCAGTAGTCTGGAAGCAGTGAGGGGTCTCTGGCATCCCTGGAGCATTTAAGGCAGACAGTTTGGGCTAAATCTCATGCTGTGGGATACCTCTTGGGAGAGCTCAGTGTATACCAAGGGAGTCGGAGTACCACACAGGATCTCAAAAGGGGTCAGGTTAAAATGGTAGGGGGTGTTCTGAGCTCGGAACAGGGCCAAGGGGAGGGGCAACACCCAGTCCGAGCCAGCCTCCAAGATCAATTTAGTTAAGGTCTCTCTACCTGCCTTGAGCTTTGTGGACTGTACTCACAATGAAGTTTCCAATCTGTCCCCAATACTTTTGCCACCTCCTGGCTTACCTGACAAAAGCAGAACCATTGTCTTATCCACTTGCCTTGGGCATTCTAAACCTCAGGGAAATTTCCTCTAATATCTTCTTGGAAGCCATGGCAGCTGCTTCCTGCTTGGTGGGGAATGTCTCAGCTCATCTAGAGAGATTAGCTATGAACACCTGAAGTTATTTGTAACCACATTTTTCTGGCTTGACTTCTGTAAAATCGACCTCTCAATACACTCTAGGCTGTTCCCCCTAGGTCTTTTGCCCTGTTTATTTTTGGCTGCATCAAGACTCACTTGCTGGCATATCTTACATTGTCCTACTATCTTTCTGGCCCAGAAGCTGAGTCTTATTATGTATACTCTAGGTTCCTTAACTGCTTGGACAAGCTTTTTATCCCATAAACGAGTCCATCTGTGCATTTGGCCTAGTAAGTCTTTTGCTTGCTTTCTGGGGAGCATAGTTTTCTTTCTTGTGTGCTGTCTTAGTCAAGGTTTCTATTCCTGCATAAACATCATGACCAAGAAGCAAGTTGGGGAGGAAAGGGTTTATTCCGCTTACACTTCCATGTTGCTGTTCATTGCCAGAGGAAGTCAGGGCTGGAACTCAAGCAGGTCAGGGATCAGGAGCTGATGCAGAGGCCATGGAGTGATGTTGAAAGACCTGACCCCCTTGTGAGAAAAATTAGACCCCTAGCACACTTGGAGCCAGAAACAGAAATAGGACTGAAATTGCATCCTTGGCCAATCTCTACCTGGCTGCATTCTTCCCCTAAGAAACAGGTGACCTTGGCCTGGCCCCAGGGCCAGAGGCACAATGTTTCAGTAACTAGCTAACCACAAAAATGTTTGTGCAACTGCCTTGTGACTAACTTAGAACATTCTGTACTTCCCCATAATGCAAATTCTTTCCGTTCTTGTGGTTTTTTTCCTTTAAATAGCCCTGACTTCAGCTGCTCAGGGTCGAACTCCTCTGCCTCTGCATAAGTTATGAGCTCGACCCCAGTGCACTGGTCCCCCCGAATAAACCTCATGTGATTGCAGCAAGGATGGTCTTTCGTGAGTTTTTGGGGGGTCACGCCGTCCCGAGACTTGAGTGAGGGTCTCTCCAACTCGGGGGGTCTTTCATTTGGGAGATCGTCCCGGGATTTGCGACCACCCTCGTCTCTGAAAACCTACTTGGAGGTGAAATTCTGTTTGTGTTCTTATTCATCTGTGCCGGCTAAAGTCTGAATCTGTATTTTCAGTTTGCGCACACAGTCTGGTTTGCAGTCACTCGCGCCCCTGTAAGGGGACGATGATCTCCCAGTCTTGGGTAGAGGCTGGGGGCATGATTGGCCGATGGGCTAGGGGATCACTGACTGTTGCCCTGGGAGATGTCCCAGGAGGTCTAGAGGGACCCCAGGGACGCCTGGGAGATTCCCGTCGGGGTGCCAGAGAGAACGTTGTCCTCCCGGCCGTCTCGTTTTCTGAATTGGTTTTGCTTGTCTTGGTGGAAACGGGCCCTTGTCAGTCTTTGTCTGTGTATTTTCAGTATCTGTTTTGTCTTGTTTGCGACTTTGACGATGGGATAGATGATATTTACTCCCCTAAGTTTGACTTTACACTCGAGCGGGTATTGTTTGTCTCCCTCTTTGTCTGTTTTCTGTCCTACTCCTCTTTTGTGGCGCCTACTTACGGTTTTGCTTGCAAGCCTCTGAGCACTTCGGTGCCACCTATAGGCCTCTGGGCCGCCAGTCTGGGCACTACAGTGCCATCTGTCTGGGCACCTGGGTGCCATCTGTCTGGGCACTTTTCGTGCCACCAGTCTAGTGGTGTTCATGGCGAGTAGACATACTTGAATACCGTGGTCACAGAGGGACCAAGGGACACCTTGGACCCTCAGTTTGCCTGAGTATCTGGCTTCTGCCAATGCCACAGGGCCACCTGGTTTCTGAGTCCGTGGAAGGGACAAATTCTTTGGTTACACCCACCACCTGTGACAGGGGTGGCAGGATCTGAGTTGTCTGTAACCCAGTACAGCTGCAGCTGGCTGGGAAAGTGCTCTATGTCCATAGAAGGGATAAATCTGTTCTGAGTCCATGGCAGGGACGAGCTGTGTATTGGTTGTTTGTTGTATGCGCTGGCCACCTGTGGCAGGAGCGAGCTGGGGCAAACTGTTGTTTTCTGTTCTGTTTTGTGTTCTGTGCTCTTAAGAGTGAAACTGACTGACGACGGGTTTTTGTTTATTTGTTTGTTTGTTTTTGGACATCGAACAGATTCATCCAGTTAAACACGGAAAAAGTTAGGGAAAAAAAAGTGGGGTCCGGTTGTTGCTCAGCAGGGGGAGGAGTCATGGGGGCTCAAGCATGACTCTGTGGTTCCCTGCTGTGAACAAAGACAAGATGATTGCCCAGAGGAAAAATACCAGACAGTAAAAGCTGCCTGCTTCCTACAAGCAGGTAATCATAGGACAGAATGTTAAAGATTGGCATAATAAAGTCCTGCAAGATATCTCATATGATTTGAATATGGGCTTCATGGGAATTTTGGGTTAATATGCTAGCATGACAAATTAGAAAATGCCTAGAAATAGGTCCATACAGTATATGTGTAGTTTACTTCATTTGTTTTAAATTGTTTTAATTATCAAAATGGGTATGATTCTAAGTTTTGTGATTCTTTTATTATTCTTCTGGGAGAGAGGTCAAGCTAAAAGTTTTCTGAGTTAATGGTTA
>JAPYYD010002921.1:0-14749 GCA_028551405.1 Uromys caudimaculatus
ATGGCCATCAGGGGGAGAGGAAAGGCCCTTGGGCCTGAGGATGTTAGAGGCCTCAGTAAAGGGGAATGTCAAGGCGGGAATATGGGGATGGGTGGTCGGGAGGGGGGTGGGAGGTGGAATTCCCTCCTAGAGGTGGGTTGGGGAGGGGATGGGGGGTATCCAAAGAGGAGACTCAGAAAAGGGGAAACATTGGAAATGTGTATAAAGTATCAAAAATAAAAAAGGAGGAAAAAAAAATAAAAAAATAAAATGTTTGTTGAAAAAAAAAAAAAAAAAGAAATGTGTGCTTTCGAGTTAGGCTTTGAGTTTTGAGTCCACACTTTAACACCAGTTAGCTGAGTGGATACGAAGCTAGTTTTGACTGAGTCAGTACATTGTAAGTAAGGGCTGGGAATGGAACTCAGTTGATACAGTGTCTGCCCAGCTTGGCACAAGATGGTGAGTTCTATCCCAAACATCATATAAGCCTGACATTTGATAGCATGTGCCTATAATCCAAACTCATATATATGTATATATCTGCAGAAATAAAATGTTACAAGGAATGAGTACTAAGGTTTAGTTTCACATATTAACCACTTATCTATACATGTTCATGCACACAGGGTTTGGATATTGAGTATCGCCAAGGCTGCATGTGTCAAACTCTTATCCTCATTTTAAGGTATTAAGAAGGTTTAAAGTTAATCTATGGTATTTTGAGATGGGGCTTTTGAGAGCAACTAGGGGAAATCCTCATGACTGACTCCTGGACCTTTATAAGAAGAGTGAGAGCCTACTAAAGCTATGTTACCATACCACTTAGGGTCCCTGTTTGCAATAATTATGCTTTAGGAACGTTTCAGCAAGGCCATCAACAGAGGCAACAAATTAACTTCTAGAATGGTGAGCCAGGATAACTAAGTTTTTATAACTTATCCAAATAAGGTATTACATTATAGGAAATCAAAAAATTGTAACACACAATAAAAATTCCCAATTTAGGATGGTCAGACTTATCTTTTTTCTTTTTAAGATATCATCACAGTGTACAGTTGTCAAGCTTCATGCCTCTGCCCCTGAGAGCTTGAATTATAAGTATCCAGAACTGCATCCAACAATATTTCAACTTTATGGTAGTGGGAAAGTCATACACATTTGATAAGACTGGATTTTCAGTGTTGATTCTTTTCCTGGATTAGCCATATGTGGTATAAAACTGTCTTCATTCTAGGAGCTAAAGCAAGTCACAGCCTCTACTAACTAGTGGTATTCAGTGTCCTCAAAACTTTTCTTCGCTATGATTCTGAGAGAAAGAGGTTAAAAGGAAAATAGTTAATTTTGTGACAATTTTCAAGGTTTTAGTCCACGGCAGTCTGGCTCCATGGACATGGCACCCAGGAAGCAGAACGAAATAGAGGGCGAAACGAAGGACAAGATACATATTGTAGGGTAAGTTCCTAATATTCCTCCAACTAGCCCCCACTTTCTACGTCTACCAGCTCCTGGTAATGTCATCATGTTGTGACTCCATCAGGGAATTAACCATTGACCAAGGAAAACCCACCCTTTTGACTCAGTCACCCCTCAGTGATTGGCTCCACAAAGGAGGTATAGGGCATTGCCATCTGTGGTGGCTTGAATGGGCCCCGTAGGTTCATATATTTAAATGCTTAGTCTGTAGCTGGTAGAACTGTTTGGGACGGCCTAAGAGGTGTGTCGTTGTTGAAGGAGATGTGCCAGGTAAGCTTTGAAGTTTCAAAAGACTCATTGATTCCCAATGTCCTTCTTTGCTTCCTGGTTGTAGATCAAGATGTGAGCTCTCAGCTCTTCCCTCACTCCACCATCACGGACTACAACCATCTGAAACTATAAGCCAAATCAAGCACTTTCTTTTTTTTAAGTTGCCTTGGTCATGGTGTTTTGTCACAGCGATAGAAAAGTAACTAAGACAGCATCCAGCTCTAACCATGTGACATCTGGCAGGGCATGGGGTCAATTTTTTACCTCACTATATTTTTCAACTTGTGGTGGTCTTATCATTATATAACCCATCCTAAGTGATGGAGCATCTGTCTATAAATTGTAAAACCTATTTTTGAGTTTCCATTTGATCTTAATATATCACATTCCTTTGCTTTTTTGTTTTGCTACCATTGTGGACTGGATTTGAGTTATCTCTTGCGATAGCCTGATCTTCCTGCCTCCAGTTTTTCTTCTGAATCTATTCATCAGGAAGTTGTAAACAAAGCTTGTCAAATATCACATCTGTCATGTAGAGGCTAAACAGAACTATTCACACAAATCCTGCTTTCTTTGTCATACTTGCCTTTTCTTTTACTTCTTTGAATGGCTTTCCATTTAATTGTTTGGTTGAATCATGTTTATCTTTTGAAGCTTCCTGATGTCCAATGTCATTTGCTTGAAGAATCAGCCTGATGTCACCAGCTCTTTCATCTCTCATTCCTCATGCATTGTATTCAAACTTTCCAATGGTAGATGGAAAATTCTCATTCTGGTATTGTATAGTAGCCAGAAGTCATCATAAAAGGAATGAGTTTGAAATGAGAATAAGGAGTGCCTTTGTTTAGGAAGACATGTGAATTGATTTGGGTGTAGAAAGACCTCAGAGAATGTATTGGGGATGGGATGAATGCAGCTAAGTTAGAGGTCGAAACACATGGTGATGTCTGGGAGAGTTTGCAAGGATAATACTCATGGGGATGAAGGAAAGGGAGTTTACAGGAAGGAAAGGGCTAAGTATAATAATCCATACTTAGAGCCCTTGTAAAAGAGATTAGAATGGAAGGAATAGAGAAGACAATTAATTAAAAGACTTTGAAGAATGGAGCTATGCATCAAGTTAACCATGTACTATAGAGTACCCTCAAATGATAATTGAAATATTTAGAAACCATCTAATTATAGGGATTATGGCCATGGGAGGAAAAAACGCCACTCAAATTTGGTAGTCAAGGATAGGTGATATAACTGGCATGAACAGGGTTTAGGAAAACTAAGGTGGACAGTGGATTTGTGTATTCTGAAGGAGAGAGTGAAGTTGCCAGATGGAATCAGGAAGTTTAGTTAAATGGAAGGAGCTAAAGGTCAGTTAATACAGTCAACATGCCACAGGTCCTCAAGGAGATACCTAGAGACATAGTCTCCTTTAGCTCATTATACTTCAATGTGTGATATTTCCAACATCTTCTCTGGCCACACCTACCTGGAAGTCAGTGGATTCTGGCAATCATTGAACAGAGTATTCTTTCTAGATGTCTATACTCCAGAACAAACCAGGTTAGGTGGAGAGCAATTGGAAGAGACAAAAAGAAAATCGTCAGTGCACATAAATGTGTGAGTTGTTTCATGAGATCAAAGACAATGAGCAGAATCACACATCGAGGTTAACACATGGCCAGCAGCAGAGTACAGCATCAGCAAGCTACACTCAAGACCCTAAAACCCTGGCAAAAACTGGAATGTGAAGTAACTAGGCACACTGAAGATTTCCCATCAGATGACATTCACTGTTTCCTTTTCAGTTTGTGTGGGGATTTGATTTAATTTCATCGGCATCTCTAAAGGCAGTACAGCCCATCTAAAATACAAGTCCCTTGCTTCTTTGTACACATAACTTGCTTTTTCTACTCAACAACATATCTCCCAAAAGAAATAAGCATTATTTATCTTTTTGTCATTCCAAAGTCCTGTAAGACAATCGCTTATATAGATTATATGTACTAATTCTTTATGCTAAAGAGATTCACAAATGATAATATTCTCCCATTCAAAAAACAACCTCCAATTCACCATTCAGGTAGAACCCCATTTCATTCTCTCTCCCTCTCCTACTCCCTCTCCCCCTCCCCCACCCCCTCTGTCTTTCTGTCCCTCTATGTGTATGTATGTGTATGCATGTGTGTGCATGTGTCTCTCTCTCTGTGAGTGTGTGTGTGTGTGAATGTAGAAGCATTTGTGCTGTTGTATGTAGGTAGAGGTTACAGAACAAATGTGGATGCTGGTTCTCATCCCCCATCTTTTTTGAGACATGATTTCTTTGTTGTTTTTCTGTCTTTGCCCCTATTTCCTTTTACAGGCCCTGGAATTACAGATGTTCTTACTGTGCATCCAGCTTTAAGATGGGGTATGGGGATTTGAACTCAGATCCTCATGCTTGTGTGGCAAGTGTTTTTCCTTACAGAGCCATCTCTCTAGTCACTTGATTATTTATTCTCTTATTGGAGCATGGTTTGATTTGTGATAACTATCTTTGCTCAACTGATTTTCACTATCATGAGTCACCAAGTCATCGACATATTTTCGGTGTCAACATGAGTCTATTTCATTTACCAGTAGAAATAAGTAAAATTTAGGCTGGCTAGAGTATCTTACTTATTGAAGCCAATAGCTGACTCAGCCTTGCACGGCTTCCATCTTACTCCTCCATACCTCTGTAATGGTTTGTCTTGTCTTCCTGATGAATATTGACTTCTGAATATTCTCTTCCTTGACTTCTGGAATGGTTTCTAATATGCCTTTCTCCAGGTCACAGAGTTCTTATTTTGATCCTGGTATTGAACACTTACAGCATCAATGTAGAGTATGTTCCTATTTGGTTTATTAGTTGACTGAAAACATCAAGAACAAATGGTGACCATATGAACCAGTGTGGATATCTATAAAAAAAAAAAAAAAAAAAAACCAGTCAGTTCAAGGCCTTACACGACACGAGGCACCTAGGCCCCATTCTTTGCGTGTTGAGATTTGTTTTAAAGATTTCTCATTGGCCAGATGTGTTATCTACTTATCTAGAGATTTTATCAAATGAAAACACTGAAGATGGATGATGAGCAAACATTGAGAGATGTAGTTGGGAGAATTGGGTGGAGCCCTCTCTTAAGGCTGATTAGTTGCTGAGTCATGGATGTAAATGGAAAGCGGCAAAATTACCTTGGAGGTCTGGACAACATGTTTCCATTAGTTCAGTGTTCTTTTGCCTAGTACATGTATATGTAGCTCTTGAGAGTCATGTCTTGCACATCCCCCACAAAGTTAAAGAACAGCCTGGTTTACAGAGCATATTTCTTCCAGGTTAGTGTGGCAAAATGATTAAATCTAGTCTGTAGCTAAAGGGAAAAAGAGGTCTTTCATAAAGATCTGGGAAACACTGCTTTATACAGTGATTGAAAGTTCTAAACCAAAGAACCTTAAACGAATTGGATATGATTTGTTGTTTTACTCAAGAGACACACAGTAGCAGGGAGGTAGAATACCTTGCCTAGTTTGTATAGAAGGAACGTTAAGATCAATGTCTAGGACTTTAGCCATGTCCTTTGTATTACTTGGTTTAAAGTTATTTTAATGTAGATGTAGGCATATAAAGTTTAAGGTTTGGAGAGGGGTGTGCTATAGGCTAGCTGATAAGATTGGGGTTTGTCTTGATGTGAAGTTGTATTAAGATTCCTTGGCTGGTGAGACCAGTATTTGTAGGTGTTTAATGCTTGACTCACAGTGTTGGGGAGACAGAAGTGAGCATATTTGAGCTGGTCAGCTTCTTGACGACAGTTTAATGGTATTTATCCATTTAGAGAGCCACCACCCACCTCCTAGCAGTTGTTTCTGGCTTTTAAAATTCCCAGCTCTTGTTCCCTAGTGATTTCCTGTCTAACATCATAACCATTTTCAAGGCAGTTTACATTCTTTCCTCCCAAGTTCCCACTGCATGTGAATGCTATATAGGTTGGTAATAACATACTAAGTTCTCCCAAAGTTCTGTTCTGTACATGGACTTTTAAACATCCCAGCTTAACATTAAGTCCTTATGATCTCACATAACGTTATGCACAGAAAAAGGATTGAGATGCACAGTAGCTAGTATTGGCTAATTAATGTGATTGGGAAATTTCTAGAAAAGATTATGAAAAAGAGTCCTTTATTCTTTTATGTAATTTGGAGTTAAAAAGATAAAGCAAACTAATATCTCCCGAGATGCGAACCTGGCACTTTCACCACATGTACCTGACGATGGATAAAGCATAATACCCACTGGTAAAACCAGATTCTATTTTTTTTCCTATTTTAGATTTATGCTCCTATTTCTACAGTTCTTAGTTGAAGCAGGGGAGAAAAACACCAGGAAATAGAAGTAGTTAGAACCCTAAACAATCTGAAAGGAAATGGCAAAGCTAAGCAATTCCATATTTCATCATTTAGACAAAAGAAAATATTTGGTTTTTAAATAATATCTTCTTAAGAATATTTACACAGTTGATTTAACAATCTATCAGTTGATGCCCATTGTATGTTTTAGATAACATTGTTGAATTTCCTTTGGCTTCACATGAGGTGAACTTGCCAGAGCAGAGAGCCATGCAGGCAGGCACGGCACTCCTCTGTCCCGACAAAAGTCATCTATTAAACAGCTGCTGGATTTCCCAGAAGGCCCCGCACACTGCACTCTGTGGCTCAGCCCCTGTGCCAAGGAAACCATATTCCTTCTATCATCTTCTTACTCTAGCTCTACTAACTGGATACTTGTAAACCACGCTTTAAAAAATTGGTCCCAACAGTAATAAAACACAGTGCTTAGTACTCATGTCCTCACACCAAACGTATTTTGATGTTAATTGTAAAATAATCTATGAAATTTGAATATAAAGGTGGTTTCTGCAGTTCTTGGAAAGTAGAGCACCTTGAAATATTTGTGATCCAAGTGTTAGCCTGCTGGGATTCTCATTCAAAGTGGGCAAATAGCCACCTTTTAAGCAATCAGCTGCTTCTCAGCTCAGTAGCCTAGTGCTGAGAAGCCACATGTCACCCCTCCCACCTGCGGGCTGGTGCCAGCAGGTGTGTGTCCCAGAGCTCTGGCAATCATGATGCAAATCTTATAGCTTGCATTCTGAACACATGGCAGTCTTAGCAATGAGTTAAAATATATTTTATGTGAGTCATGACATATTGTCAAAAACAAACACACAACAACCTCTTGTTTTTAGCCATGGATCAGGTGGGTCTTAGTTTTGTTACAACAATTTTAAAGCTATCCATTATCTGTTGGGTTAACATGGTGAGAGTCCGGAGTCCACTCCAGGGCCTGGGCCTCTGGGAGAGATGAGATGAGACGAGGGAAGTTTGACCTCGCTCACCACATCGCACTGCCAGGTGGGTGTCGGGCTGTGAGAAGCAGCGGGACACTGCCTAGGGGTGGGGGAGCACAGCCTGCAGTCCTGAGGACTTCATGGAGCCAGCTCCTTCTGGTTCTCAGGATCTTGGGCATCCCAGGCACAGCTGGATACTGCGGAAGAGCTGAGAACGGAGTGGGGGCTCACAGGCTGAATCTAGCCCAGGCTGAGGGGGAAAAGGCAGGGATGAGCCTGCCAGGGACTGGTCCTTGGCTTGTTCCCGACTAGCTGGGCATCGTTCCCCACAGCGGATCCCGATGAAGAGAGACAGTCCATGGTTCTGGGCATTTATTGTCATGGCGGAGAGTGGTGATGAGTAAAACCATACCCCACTTCTCAGGGCAGGCCTGAGGTTAAATAAAATACCTTTTTCAGGGAGGAGTGGCTGGGAAGGGGAGTTTATTAGCTAAGCCTCTGGGTGCCTCATTAAAATGGGAATGTCTTGAGGCTATGTGACCACACCTCTATCTGTGAAGGGGCTTGGGGCATTGCCCTTATGTGACTGAAGGTCACAGACCTATGGAGAGCTGTAGCCTTGTGTCAGGAGCCTGGGGCCCAGAAGCATGGCAAAACACCTACCATCCCTTGTAAGGTTATCACCTGATGGGGACCCCCTACTGGGTCCCTGGGTTTTAAACCTTAGCTCAACCAGAAACCAGGCTGCCTTTTCATGGTCCTACACATATCCATATAGGAAAATATTCTCACGTGTATATTCCATGTAATAACTATGAAGAATGTATATACAGGGCAACTTGTCCAGTGATGGACACATGAGTATTAAAGATGATTTATAAAGCAGTTCTATCTACTAATCAGTGGATTTTTCCAGGGAAATTTAAACTAAAAGCTCTTGTCATGAGACCTTTCTAGATCATATGTATCTCAGACTGTTCCTTTACAGAGCTTGTAGATATAGGGTAGCCTCAAGTCACCTGTAGGTACACAGGTCTGGGTGATGAGGCCTTGAATACTAAGGTTGCATGTGTTCACAAAGCAGCCTGCTGGGAGCCAGAGGCTCCACCATGACTGTGTACCTCTCTCCTCAGACTCACTGCATTTGTCCAAGTTATCATTACAATGAAGACAAAACACAGTTTGTATAACCAGCCGTATCCAGTCACAGTCAACTGAACGGGTTGGTGGGTTTTTAAAGGAGAAATGGTATTTAGGCCAAAGCAACCATTAAACTCAGTTAAATAGTATTTCCCCATGAAAATGCTTCTCAGCCAATTTGTGCAATTCACCTGATGTTCAGAATAGTGCCATATAGCTTTACACGGCTCTTCTTGGGCGGACACAAACACATGTCTCATCCAGATTGGGCCAATGACCACCACTCAAGTCCTGCTTGAGTGTGTTTACTAAGATCTCTTACAGGAGCATTGCTAGAACACCCCCCTCCAGCATGGCAACAATCCATGAGGGCTGCAACCTTTCTGACTTTTAGGAAAGAGCTCTCTGCCCGACTTTCAAACAGGTCATCAGGGAGCCTCATCTTCCTTACAGCTGTTCACTGTTTCTGAGCTTGGGTAAGGTCCTGAGCAATCCTGGAGCTTTCTGAGCTCACTTAAGCATCTTAAATAGTGTTACCTAAATCTTATGAAATGCCCTCCAGCAGGGAAGTTTCAATTTGGAAGAAAGAGCTAATGCAGCACATAGGAAACGTTATGAAGAGTAAGTTAAAATTGATCACAAATGTCTTTCTATTTATACCTTTGTTTTCATGGCTGTTTAGTTCATAGAGCAGAGGGCTGGAAGAGCTAGAGAAGATGAGAATCACAGGAAACACTGAGCTGCCACTGACAGGGAGAGCAGTTCATGTGTAATAAGCAATGCAAAAAGTATTAGGTGGTCTCTGAGCTGGTCTTGGAGGGTATGCTTTCCCCCACAACATGGCTGGTAAGCAGGAAGCTTTCCCTCCCACTGAGGGGAAGGGTCTATTGTTCTAAGAATAGGGATGGAGAGCAAAAAGAACACAGGCAAAATCCACAGGAGACAGAACACTGTGGGAGACCAAAGGTTACTGTGTGATAGGCAGGCCCACCCTGATGCAACATCCCCTTGAAGGAGATAAGAGATGATCTGAGCAAGCAGAGGTATATGCAGTGTACAGGGCAAGATGGCCACTCTGTGGAACTCTCATGATTGATTTTGTGAATAAAGTTCACCCTAAGCACACAACAGAGTGAAGAGTTTCTCACAGGACAAGAAGGATATTAACTGAGGAAATTCTATTGCCAGAGGGGAAAGCAGGGACAAGAATTGCACAAGGTGGACAGAAGATGGTCACCAGGGCAACAGAACAGCCGCCACGATTTACCCACACAGAAACATTAATCACTGGGATCAAGTGGTCCCCGGTATGTGGAAATACTGTATATCCTTTTGGGGATTACAATATGTATTTGTGCTGAAGTGAACAAGCCCATTCTCTGAAGCCGGCAATATAGAATTCTAATGAAATTTCTATTTGAGTGAGGTAATGTCTACCTGCCAATCACAGTAGGGTTTCTGAGCTAGAGTAGGAGAGGCCGGGTAGGAAAGAGTATAGAGCTTTCCCTGAGGAAGTTTAGTTTTCATAGCCCGGGATCTATCATTCATTCTTGGTGGTCTTCTTATTACTGTGACAGCCAGATTCATGTGTGGACATATAATTGATTCAGATTTTTATGGAAAATAGGAAGTATTTTCTTTCCTTCTTTGTATGAATTTCCATAGTTGTTTCTTAGTTTTTCTTAATT
The DNA here is from genome assembly GCA_028551405.1 of Uromys caudimaculatus. Taxonomy (NCBI): domain Eukaryota; kingdom Metazoa; phylum Chordata; class Mammalia; order Rodentia; family Muridae; genus Uromys; species Uromys caudimaculatus. The sequence continues at coordinate 9,908 of JAPYYD010002921.1, forward strand.
TATTTGGAGCCTGTAAGAAAGAAAATATCTTAGGTCTGAGTGACACAAATCTATTCTTTATAGACAGATGCCCCTGATGTTGCTCACTATATGAAATTAAGGAGATGAGTAACAGAGATCCTTAGAGAACAATGGCCCATTTCCTTATTCCTAAACAACATTAAAATGAATACGGTTGAACACACCTGCTCATTCCAATGCTGTTGTTCCGTGATGTCTGAGTTGTTACAGAAGCCATAAGAAACTTTTCTGGCCTCCTCAAGATCCATTCTCAAAATCACCAAGCATTCTGGAATCAGTGAGTTTGATCATATTTATCTGTAAAAGTTTATGGTCTTATTCAGTCACCAAATAATTATACCGGCTTTTGCTCTATGGTTCTCTTGAAATAGGTTTCCTTTTAAAAGTATTTATTAATGTGTGCATTTATTCTAGTTTGCTTTCTGTTGCTCTGAGAAATGCCATGGTCAGAAGAATCTTGAGGAGGAGAGAATTTATTTCATCATATAGGTTATAGCCCATCATCAAAGGAAGCCAAGGCAGGAACTCAAGACAAGAGCCAGAGGCAGAAACCATAGAAACACTGCTTACTGGCTTGCTTCTCATGGTCTGCTTAGCTAGCTTTCTTATACCTCCCAGGCCTATATATCTTCCTAGTGATGACATCATCCACAGTGGGCTGGACCTTTCTACAGCAACTAGTAATCAAGAAAATGCTTCATAGACATGTCCGCAGGTCAATCTGATCAAGCCAGTTCGTCAGCTGAAGTTTTGTCAAGTTGACAATAGAAATTCACCAGCACAGGATCCACTTTTGTTTGCATGTGAGTTCTGTTAATATTTATTGAATTCTTAATTAAAGCAGATACTTTAAGTATTTTAGTATTAAAAGTAACAAAATTAGCCAAGCGTAGTATTGCATACCTGTAATGCTAGCATTTTGGAAGCAGAGGCAGAAAACTTAGAAGTTCGATGTCACACTCAGCTAACCAATATAAGGACAGCCTAGGCTTGGTGTCTGCCCCAGAACAAAGTATTGATTGCATATCTCTCAGGAAGTCTTGCTCACAAATGAAATACTGGCAGGTTGGTTCAGTGGGCAAACCCCCTTGTTACCAAGTCTGATGATTTGAGTTTAATCCCCAAAGAGCAAGGAGAACACCGATTCTTCCATATACACAGTAGCATGCTCACCCTTCCAACAAACTAATAAATGTGAAACCTTAGATAATGTATTAATTAGTTTTAGTTGTTTTGAAACCTCTCCTCCTTTTCTCTCTTTCTCCTCCCTTCAGCCTTCCCTCTGCTGTTTCCTTTGCAATGAAAAAGCTCCCTAATTTAATATAGTATGTGTTTCATATGTGTACATTGCACTGGGAACTAGGGTACTGTTTTTATTATTTTTTAATGTAGATGTCTTCTTGTTGCTGTTTACTTTTCTCCTGTGTAGAGACTTCAGTTATGAAATGTTGTCATGAAAATCCGTATCTCATTATCATCACGACTAGCAACGTAGTGTGTTTGAGTCTGAACAAAGAAACATCTAGTTTGAGTCCTAAAGCTTATGCTATCTTGCAGACTCGAGGAATACTGTCCCATTCTTCAAGTGCAGCCCAGATCTTATCTTTGTTAAAGAAAGAAATAATCTTTTTACAAATTTAGTAGAAATCGTGCTTCCTCTATGAACCGACAGACTGTCCTTCCTGGACACAGATGTGAACAGCTGCTGCTGGTTCTCCCCTGAGGACCCTGTGCTGCCTTCTTCTCTTCTCCCTCATTCCCACACTTATAAATTTGGCCTGTTCACACTTTCCAGAGATGAATTCAGTCTTCGGAGTCCAGGTAACCAATACCAGACTGTGCGACTGACGAGCTTTGAAATGCCGGCATGTAAGCAAGTGTTTATCCTATCTACCACACTGAGCCACAGCACTTCGGGAGGATGCAATCATCCTTACAACCATTTGTATTTCTAATGTGAGCAGAAAATCTGGTAAGTTAATAGAAACCAAGCCCTCCACTTAAGTCAGACCCCACAGAGGGAAAGCTTGGTCTTTCTAGTTCTTATTTTAAGCAGAGCTTGCAGTATCATTTAGCTTTACAGCTTACACAGTCTTGTTATAACCCAGTGGTCCTCAGCCTTCCTAATGCTGGAACCGTCTCACACAGCTGTGATGACTCCCAACTCTTTTTGTTGTGACTTCTTAAGTGTAATTTTGCTACTGTTATAAATCATAATGCAAATATCTGTGTTTTCTGATGGCCCTAGGCAACCCCTGTGAAAGAGTCACTTGATTCCTGAAGAGGTTGTGGCACAGGTTAAGAGGTTAAGAACTGCTGCTATAGCCCCTGTACCCCTACTAGGGAAAAGCATAAGAGTGGCTGTTCTCAGACACAGGAAGAGACATTCAGTAGTATCAGTAGGCAAGGAGGAGACATTTACAGCTTAGAAGGTCTCCTTTGAGACTCTCCTTATCACTGCCCTGCATGTAAGCCAGCCTGTCCTTACTTTTCTTGTCCCAAGTTGCCCAAGGCTGCCGTTGCATGGCCACATGGTATGGGCTGATGGAACACAAGAGCCAACCAGCTAACAGACCTGGGAGTCCTCTTCAGTGTAAGGAAGACCTTGTACTAGGGGACCATTGATTCTAAGGCTCAGACTACAAAGTTTTGCAATCTCTAATATCCAGACTGGCTTCAAACGTAATGGGGGACCTCGAACTTTTGGCCTTCCCCTCTACTTCCAAACTACTGGGGTTAGAGGCTTGTTATTGGCATGTGCACCAACAGACACACACACACACACACACACACACACACACACACACACACGCGCGCGCGCGCGTGCGTGTGTGTGTGTGTGTGTGTGTGTGTGTGTGTGTGTGTGTTACTGGGGTTTGAACCTAGGGCCCATGCATGCTGGGTAAGCTCTCTGCTAACTGAGATAGTTTCTCAGACAAGGATTCCTAATTCATTTGTACTTTTTAAAATTGAATCTGAGGCTTTGGTTGACAGCACCAAAGCACAAGCTAGGAGCAGGTTACTCCTTTAACAACATGTCAATGATACAGAGAAGGAACACCCAGTAAGCTTGAGGAAGTAATTTGCCGAGGCAATATAATCACTGCCAGTGGAGCCTTCCCTCCCCGCCACCAGACCTTCCTGTCATGGTAAATCCTACTGGCTGGCTTAATATCCTGGAACATTTGCTTGCTTGAAACCACTCCTTCCTGAAGTTTCTCTTACGTCCCTCTAGTGTCTGCTTTTGCATTTGTTTATAATTGTTTTGTTGTGTTTTCTTTTTGGTAGGAAATCTTTTGAGTGATGTTGCCCACGTTAGGATTTTTCTGGTTCTAATTAGTTGGGTAAACAAGACAATTCACCTCTTCATGGCAGGATGCGTGGAGTCTGCTGCTATCCCGGAGCTTCAGATATCTGGATAAATACAGACTGGTGGGTGGATTTCGCTTCCTGATTTTTTCCAAGCCCAAACCAGTAGCTTCCTCTGCTTCTTTGAAGTTAAATAAGCTTGCTCATTGGCTGGAAGGCTCCATCTGACTTAAGCATTTCCCATTGGCTGAAAGACTCCCTTTGCTTTCAGCATTACCTATTGGTTGGAAGACTCCATCTGACTTAAGCATCTCCCATTGGCTGGAAAACTCCATCTGACTTAAGCATCGCCCCAGGATTCTTTTGCTCCCTTGATTGGTTTCTATGGACTCAGAGAGGTCTTATAAGGAAGGGCCAGATAGCTAATCTCTTGAAAGTCTGCACTTTATAAAGTCTTGGCTTACCTCTGTAAGCCTGGTGCCCTGGAAGCAGCCTTTGACTTTCTCCTTTGTGATTAGTTATGTGCTGGTTTCTTAAGCCACAGTCTACTCTCTGTAGGAGAAGAAGGCAGGGTAAATGAAAGGGAGCCAGGGAGGAGGCGTGTGTTTGTCCACATGTATGTACGTGTGCTCCCTGTATTTGTGCACGAGGAGGTCAGAGGTCACCATCGTGTGTTATCCTATCCTATATCATGCCCTGCTTTGGTTTTAAGATAGGGTCTCTCACAGAACCCAGAGCTTACAGCTAGACTGTCTGGCTAGGAAACCCCACCGATCCTCCTGTTTCTACCCTTAACGGGAGTTACAGGTACGCGCACCTGGCTTTTCCATGGGGGCTGAGAATCTGAGCTCAGGTCCTCACCCATAGCGAGCACTTTACCCACCAATCCATCTCTCTAGTTATAGGGGAGACTTAAAATCCTAAGCCAAGTTTTAACCCTTGTAGGTTTTAGTTTTCTGCCTCTGACACACTATGAATCTAAAGAACAGGGTGGCAGAGGCTAAGCTAGTTGCAGGATCAGACACTCCCTTTGCTTTTGTGCTTGATCCCCAAGGGATTGCCGTGGGCCATTTGTAAATCTTACTATAGTTGGAGAAGCATGAGTGTCTTAGCTTGGGTGTCAATCATGATTCTAACACCTATGAGTTACATGACTTAGAAAGGTTACTTTATTCTTCACTCATTTTTTTTTTTAATTTGTGAAAGTTAAATACAAATATCCGCTTCATAAAGTTGTTAGGATCCATCTGTGACTCACGACAACAGCGGCAACCATAGAATTGGCCATAGCTGAAGATCTCATCAGCTGGGCTGTCTGCAGAAACACCCATCACAATATTAGTTCAACAGAATATGAACAACTTTCCTTGTTTACTTCCCAACCTGCCAGCAGAAGAAAGCCTATGTATTTAATCATGTTGGGATTGCTAAATAATAAAGTATTACAGAGCAATCAAGTCAAGAAAATTTAGAAACATTTACCATGTAAGATTATTATAAGCTCAATTTTTT
>JAPYYD010002922.1:0-14749 GCA_028551405.1 Uromys caudimaculatus
AAAAAAATAAAAAAATAAAAAAATAAATAAATAAATAAATAAATAAATAAATAAATAAATAAAAAAGAAAATCGCAAAGACATTGACAAGGACACAATCTGGTCTAATTTAATGTTTGTAATTTCAAGTGAGATACCAATATTAAATATAATCCTTGTATAATATATAATGATAGATCATCCTATTAGCATCAATAGATTCTTCCTCATATCAATATTTAGATAAAATTAAGTGGAACTGAGGCAACAAGTTTATGCACAAGAACACAAACATGAATTTTATAAAATCAAAATAGAGGTAGAGGATGATATCAAATTTACACAATTGAAAAAATATTCAGTTATATATAAATTTGCTTATGAAAGGCAATAAAACTAATCTAGCATACCTACTATGACTCCTGGATACAGGATTGTATGAGAAAGCCTGAGTATGCTAAGTTTCAATATTAAAAGAAAAGCAAAGAAATTTTTGTATGTTGAGCTTTTTCATTGTAGTATCTGCAACCTCTTTGATTTGAAAAACATTACTTAATGAAGTATGCAGTTATGTAACTATGAACATAGAACCCTGGTTGTTCCCAACAAAAACAAAGTAAACCTAATATTAAAATTTGGAACGAAATGTAATGTAAGAAATCTGAGACCTTAGATGGTGTCAAGATGAAAATATGGGAGAATTGCAGTATTTGGGTTTTTGTACCCTCAGAGTATAATATCATACTAGGTAATGAGACTTCACAGAATGTTCCAGGAAGTCTCATGCTGTCAAGTGTGAACTGCTGTCCTGATATAAAAATCCTTTACAGATACGATCACCCAAATCATATTAAGGATCAACAGATCTCCTGTCACTGTCAGATACTGAAAGCTGAAATAATATACAACCCAAGCAGAAGAAACAGAATTCCAAGGCCGAGTTGTCAAGGATATATCTTAAAATTTAAGCAATGGTTAGAAGCAATTAAAAATACCTTACACAGCCAACTGGAGCAGTTTCATTCACAGCATCTGGAGAATCAGAGCAAGTTACCTGACCATGTCGACATTTTCTTTTTATTTTCATTGCAGGTTTCCTGAACACTCCTCCTTCTCCAAGAAGCAGATTGTTGTGAACATTAGGCAAGAGCCTGGTACTAGCTGAGAGCTAGATATCAACCAGGGCTATTACTGGAAATTTGTTTTTTATGTGAATAGATTTCCTTAGTCGTGTTTGCCTCTCACTGGCTGTGAATACTTAGGAAAATAGAGAAAAGGTTTGGGACCAATCACGAGGGTGATCTCGAAAATGATTCAAAAGGAAAAGCCTGTTGCTACCACGGATATTTTTCTATCAAAGCGCCTCCATCTCTTCTCTCCCCTGGCTTCCTGTTGCATCAGTATTTAAAAAAAAGTTAAAAATAAAGGAGAAATATCAAAATATTGTGTCGTTTTTCTGTGATTTCTGGCTCTGATTAGACACAGACAAATCTGTGCAGTACTACTTATACCTTTCAGCCAGTGTCTGGCTAATGATACCTGTAATAAAGCCTCACTTGTATATAGGGAATGCTGCTTATAATCACATACTGTCAAACACTCTCAGGAGCTTAACTGATGTAATCTTCATGCATTAAAATCCTGACAAGCTATGTTTATTTGGAAATTTATCACACTAATTGATATATTCATGTGCCTTACAACATACAAAAAATGCACTTGAATTATCACAGACAGTCTTGTGTGAAGTTTCATCAAGCTAATTACCACTTAATATCATATGTTAAATTCTAATAATGATAAACAATATGAAGAGAAGTTTCTTTTAGAAAAGAAACATCCAAAATTAAGACATACTACAATCATTTAATTGTGTGTGCACATATGTGTGTTCCTTTTTATTTAGCGATGTGTGTTGTGTATATGAGTATGGTGTCTATTTGAAAACTTATAGAATTGTTATTAAAACATTACTTTGGAAAATTTTAGTTAATATTCATATATCATATAACATATTGAATACATACAATATATTAAGGTTACCCACAATATCTATACCTAGTATTTGATTGCCAGTAATCTTTATCTCTTTTTAACACACACTGAGATGATTTATTAATGTTGGAACGTGCTCAGATGCAGAGAGATATACAGCAGCATAAGTTCCCTCTGATGCTAATCTTCCCTGAAAGGTATTACTGTCCCTCTGCCACGCATTCAACAAATACGAACAAAAACTGCAAGTTTCTTCCCTTCCAAATCTGAGAATTTACTGGAAAGTTATCCTCAAGTTCAAACTTTTGAATTTGCATACTTGACAGAAATTTTAGGAAAGATGACTGAGCTAATGTTGTTTGCCTGTGAGCAGCACATGTGTACCTGAAGACAAGGAGCACCTAACACATTCTAACCTCCATGACACAAGTGAACCAATCTTATGACAATGTACACAACTGCACTGAATATACTTTCCAATTATCCCTAACTTTCTTTCCCTTGATAAGCAGTAGTTTGTATTAACAGGTTCAAATATAAACTACAGTTTTCATTTTGTATTGCACATGGTTTGTTAATTTTAATGTGTATAAATTTATTATAGTTTGAAGTTCTATATGCTCACAAATAATACGGATTGAATACAGTTTTTCAATTATCACTAAAGGTATAACACATGTTAAAATTAAGAATTATTTTACAACTTTCTACAATGTCCCTCATTGTACTGTGGTTCTGATCATTAAGTCCTTTCCCACACAACCCTCTTATTGGTTTGTCCCTCATTTTCTTATATTGTTCCAAGTTCTGTTTTGTGCAGTTTTGTATTATTTATTTGTGTTTTTTTTTTTTTTGGTTTGTTTCTTGTATTATTGATTATGTGCTCACACCTTAATTTTCACAATGTGTCTGCTTTTTATGTATATAAAAACACACTATGTGAGAGAAATTATGACCAATAAGGTAAACTTACATTACCTGACATGTCTGGGAATGTTATGAAATGTAAAGAGAAAGCTCTAATTTTTAATTCTCTGAAACCATAAAATTTCTAACTGTCTTTCTACCCACAAACAATTTTATTTGTCAACTTCAGCAGAATTATTAATTTTATGACATTAAGAGGCAAATTGCAGCACAGGTTAAAGTGCAGAGAATTTACAGTGGTCTGTGTAACACTCAATGGTGAATGCATAAAATTCACCAGTATTGCAAGATTTAGAAAATATAGAGGAATGTGGACTGATGAATTATAATATCCAGAAAAAAAGAAAATGGCCGTTTTAAACTGTCTTTTGTGTAACAAAATCAATCTCAACCTATAAAATATCAAAAATGAAAGTAATTAGAAAAATTAAAAATTATGTAACCATATTCCATATATTAAAGTGTATCTGGACATCTCAGGACTACAAATTCAGAACAGTATTTCAGATACTAAAAGAAATATGAGATCAGGAGGAAAACTTATATCAGTAATACCACTCTAGTTTGTTAACTAACAAAAAATGGTTATCACTTAAAGCACTGATTTTCAAACAACTGGCAGCATATACAGATGATATTAATTTATGTCTCAAAAATGAAATTGTGCATATATGTCCATTATTATATAATATCAATAAGTGAAAATGGCATATTCTTCAAGAGATCCAATATAAAATGTGGGAGCAATAGAAGAAGGTGTAAAATAGAAAAAAATTATATTAAATTCCCAAAAATACAGGAATGAATTTAAACAATATTTTTTAAGTAGCAGAGATATAAAGACTGTCTGACCTTCAACTTCATATTTGCAAAACCTATGTATGTGGAACTTCACCAATATTATCTCAGGGAAGCAACTGAGCTAATCGTGCTAACTTATAACAAGCAGGCAAGGGGCTATTTATTGTACGGTGTATTTTTTGAACCAAAAACTGAAAGACAATATTTTTATCAAGTACAAACAATGGGAATTCACATAGGGACATTGATGAGATCAACATTTAAGAAATTCCTTGGCTAACATACTCAAACTTATTTCTAATGTACCACGAATTTAGATGTGAGTCACATAGAAATTGTAGCGACCTATTGATGATCAAGTTTTGTCCTTTATTGAGGGGTTGTGAATCAATAAAAACCCAACAATAACATCACCTTGTCAAAGCAGAAGGAGAAAATTAAAAAAAAATTCCTCACTCTATGAAAAAGAAGTACAGGCGAATGCTTCCCTCTAAGGAAAGGAGAATCAGTATTATTAGGGATTCACCCAAAAGGGAAGATTCCATACAATTCCAGTTGGTTAGCCATATAGATATAAAGAGAGCTGCATCGGTGTGTGTGTGTGTGTGTGTGTGTGTGTGTGTGTGTGTGTGTGTGTGTGTGTATTTATGTTTAAAAAAAGGCTCCAAGACTACTAATATGGGTATATCACAACATAGACTGGAAACACGCACATATATGCACACACACACACACACACACACACACACACACACACACACACACATCTGTGTTTGAGAGACAGAAGAGGAGAGATGAACAGAGACAGAGAGAGAGAGAGAGAGAGAGAGAGTGAGAGAGAGGCAGTGAGAGATTTGGGGGGGTGAATTAGGGACATACACTCACACACTTAACCCATACACAAACATTTGGAAGAAAAACCACAAAAATAACAAATAAAATAAAAATAAAGTGAAATATTTCAAGGTTCACCCTAGGTACCTGGTAAGATTATTTGGGAAGATTTACAGAACATTTTTTATTTGTCATTTTCAGGTCTGTATGTGCTGAGAAAGATGATACACAGGAAACCTTAAGGCAGCAAGGATGACAATTTTCTTGTACTTTAAATGACAGAAACAAGCTCAAATACTTGTCCTTGGCCTGTATTTTCAATCCTCTTAAAAGGATACACACATTAAGTATAGATTTCCCTACAATTAGTTTTCTGAATATTTGGACACTAGAGAAATGATTTCTTTCCTTTTCATGTATTTTATTTTTAGGGGATGAGAAAAATATTACAAGCTGAGCTAGAGAATCTGTTTTCTAGGTGGCACAGGTTGCTTACCTAGAATGCTTATGTTTGGCTTGGAATAAAGGACTAGAGAGTGCCTTCATCTATTCCTATTTCTCTTCCTTCCTTTTCAAGTGAATTGTGTCTAGATTCTCAGAGTAACAGATACTGTGAAATAAACAACTGATGATTATCACACAGAAGTGACTTATGAAGGCTGAAGCAAATTTTTCATAGAATTGTCACTGTAAAATCGTTATTGAAAATTGGTTGTAATTTGTTTTTAGTACAAAGAAAAGTGGAAGCCAATGGTATAAATTAAGGAATGGACATCTGATTTAATAGATATGGAATATTCTATTATCTAAAGGGAATAAACACATATATAGGGAAGATTACTTCGTACTACATTTAACAAATCAATATCAGGTGATATTTCATTGCAGAATATGTTTTTTTTTTTTTTTTACCACAAGTATTTGTGTATGTGACCCCTAAAAAGAAACAACAATTCTTATCTCCACCAAACTGGACATTTAATTCAATAAGAACTTCAATTTTATCTAAAAGCCCCATGCCTCGACTGAAATTGATGGCAAATCCTCATTGACTGGAACTTATAACTGTAAAATACTCAAGACACCAATGTGACTGGGATTTGAGCTTAGCAGTTTCTTAGTGGTACCTATTGAATATATGTGATTTATCTCCTAATGAGGGTATATTTTAACGAGTCCCATGTTTATAAATCCATAGCCCTCATCCAAAACTATCAGAAAACTGAGAAACAGAACCTTCCTTTTCATCCACTCCAGAAGTGTAGGCAATAAATTTAATTGCAGATATTATTTATTCAGAATCATTCCTCCATGAAATCTGAGCATAATACTACTATGAATGCAACACAGTACTATCCCAGCTATTCAAAATTTAAAACATTAGGGCTTCAATAACTATCTGCTTCTTTATGTGTGTATTTTCTCCCTTAACAGTCATTGGCTATCTTGGTATTTCGAGGTCAACTAGTTAGACATAACTTGAATAATACACAAATATTGTTCATAAATTCTACTAATACTTTGTCTTTAGCCATTTTATTTATGTATTTATTTGATATTTCCTTTATTTACATTTCAATTGTTTTGCCCCTTGGAAACTCCCTATCTCATCTCCATCACCTGCCTCTATGAGGGTGCTGCCCATCCACCTACCCTTTCCTGTCTTTCCTCTCTAGCATTTCCTTACACTGAAGCATCTAACACCCTCCAGCCCAAGGTCTGCTCCTCCAACTAATGGCCAACAAGGCCCTCCTCTGAAAAATATGTGACTACACCATGGGTCCCTGCATGTGTATTCTTTGCTTGATGGTCCAGTCCCCTGGTACTTTGGGGGTGTGGCCAGTTGGCACTTTTGCACCTTCCATGGGGCTGCAAAAGCCTCAGCACCTTCATTCCCTTCTCCATCTCTTCCAACTGATTTCAATTAAAACTCCCTGCTTGATTATTCAGAGGCACATTTATTTCTCTTCAATGATCCACAAAATCTGATAAACCCTTCCTGTTTAGCTTTATGTTAGACACATAGGAACAAAACAAATTAACATGATGTATAGAACAAACACTCAAATTACTGATCAACAACTGTATATTTAACAACAGATTTGTCAGGACAGTATTAATGAAAATCTTAAAGACTTTGAAAAGGACACTATCTGTTATAGGCTAATGTTTGTAATTTCAAGTGAGATACCAACATTAAGTATATCCATGTGTGATATATAATGATAGATGAACTTATTAGCATCAATCGACTCTTCAACATATCAATATTTAGATAAAGTTAAATGGAATTAGGCTCCAAGTTTATGCACAAAAACACAAACATGCATTTTATAATATTATATGAGAGTTACAGCATGATTTTTAATCAACACAATTGAAAAATATTGTGATACATAAATTTGATTAAGAACACAATAAAACAAACCTAACATACATATTATGACTCATGGAAACTGGGTGGTTTCTGAAATCCTTCATATGTTAAGTTTCTAATTTAAAAGAAAATGAAAGAAAGTCTTGTAGGTTAAGGTTTTTCATTGTACTGTCTGTAAACTCTTTGATTTGAATATCCTTACTTAATGATGTACGCAGTTATGTAACTATGAATATAGAACTGTGTATCTTCCCAATAAAAACGAAGTAAACCTAATATTAGAATTTGAATTGAAATGTAATGTAAGAAATCTGAGACCTTAGATGTTAGCAAGTTGACAATATAGGAGAATTGCAATATTTGGGTTTTTGTTGCCTCAGAGTATAGTGGCATAGTAGGTAATGTGATGTCACAGAATGTTCCAGAAGTTCTCATGCTGTCAAGTGAGAACTGCTGTCCTGATATAAAAATCCTTTACAGATATGATCGCCCAAAGCATATTAAGGAGCAACAGGTCTCCTGTCACTGTCAGACACTGAAAGATGAAATAATACACAACCCATACCGATAAAGCAGAATTTCAAGGCCTAGTCCTGAATGATATATCTTAAAATTGAAGCAATGGCCAGAAACAATTAAAAATACCTAACAGAGCCAACAGGAGCAGTTTCTTTCACAGCATTGGGAGAATCAGAGCAAGTTACCTGACCATGTCGGCGTTTTCTTTTTATTTTCATTGCAGGTTTCCTAAGCACTCCTCCTTCTCCAAGAAGCAGATTGCTGTGGATCTGCAGCAAGAGCCTGGTACTAGCTGAGAGCTAGATATCAACCAGCGCTATTAGTGGAAAAAAAATTTTTATGTGAATAAATTTCTTTAGTCGTGTTTGCTTCTGACTGGCTGTGAATACGTGGGAAAATAGAAAAAAGGTTTGGGACCAATCAGGAGGGTGATCTCGAAAATGATACAAAAGGAAAAGCCTGTTGTTACCATGGAGATTTTTCTATCAAAGCTCCTCCATTTCGTCTCTCCCCTAGCTGCTTGTTGCATCAGAAATTAAAAAAAAATAAATAAATGAGAAATCTCAAAATATTGTGTAGTTTTTCTGTGATTTCTGGCTCTTATTAGACACAGACAAATCTGTCCAGTAATGCCTGTGCCTTTGAGCCAGTGTCTGTCTAACGGTACCTGTACTAAATCCTCCACTTGTATGTAGGGAATGCTGCTTGTAATCACATGCTGTCAAACACAACAAAGAGCTAAACCTGTGTAATCTTCTTGCATCAAAATCCTGACAATCTATGTTTGTTTGGAAATATACCACATTAGTTGATGTATTCATGTGCCTTACAACATACAGAAAATGCACTTGAATTATCACAAGACAGACAGTCTTGTGTGCAGTTTCATCAAGCTAAATACGACATAATATTATGTGTGTTTAATTCTATTAAGGATAAACAAATATGAAGAGGAGTTTATTTTCGAAAAGAAATAAATCTAGACATACTACAATAATTTCATTGTGAGTATATATGTGTGTTACATTTTTATTTACAGATGCATGTTGTGTATATGACTTTGGTTGCTATTTGAAAACATATAGAATTGTTATTAAGAAAACATTGTTTTGTAAAATATAACTAATATTCATATGTCATATTATGTATTAAATACATATTATATATTAAGGGTACCCACAACATCTATAACTAGTATTTGATTTCCAGTAAACTTTTTCTCTTTTTAATATACACTCAGCTGATTTAGTAATGCTGATATGTGCTCAGATGCAGAGAGATCTACAGAAACATAGATAACCTCTGATGCTAATCTACACTGAAAATTATTACTTTCCCTCTGCCATGCATTCAACAAATGCCAACAATGACTGCATTATTCTTCCCTCCCAACTCTGAAGATTTACTACAAAGTTAACCTCAAGTTTCAACTTATGAATTTGCATACTTGACAGAAACTTTAGGAAATATGACTGAGTTTATGTTGTTTGCCTGTTAGCAGCACAATTGTAGCTGAAGACAAGAAGCACCTAACACTGTCTAACCTCCATGACACAAGTGAACCAACCTTCTGACAATGTATACTCCTGCACTGAATATACTTTCCAATTATCCCTAACTTTCTTTCTCTTGATAAGCAGTAGTTTGTATAACAGGTTCAAATGTATAATAAATTTTTCATTTTGCATTGTACATAGTTTGTTAATTTTAATGTGTATAAATTTATTATAGTTGGAAGTAATATGTGCTCACAAATAATAAGGATTGAATACAGTTATTCAATTATTACTAAAAGAATAACACATGTTAAAATTAAGAATTATTTTACAACTTTCTACAATGTGCCTCATTGTACTGTGGTTCTGGTGGTTAATGTCCTTTCCAACACAACCGTCTTATTGGTATGTCCCTTATTTTCTTCCATTGCTCCATGTTCTGTTTTGTGTAATTATGTATTTTCTATTCATGTTTTTCTTAATTGTGTTTCTTGTATTAGTGATAATGTGCTCTCATCTTAATTTTTACAATGTGTCTGCTTCATAATGTATATTAAAACACACTTTTTGAAAGAAATTATGAATAATATGGTAAACCTACATTACTTCACATGCCAAGTAATGTTTTAGAATGTAAAGGAAAGGCTCTACCTGCTATTTCTCTGAAACAGTAACATTTGTAACTGTCTTTCTACTCAAAAACAAATTTACTTGTCACTTTCAGCAGAATATTTTAGTTTACAATATTAAGAGGCAAATTACAGCAAGGGTTAAAGTGCATAAAATTTACAGTGGTCAGTTTAACACTCACTGATGAATCCACAAAATATACCAGTATTGCAAGACTTAGACAATATAGGTAAATGTGGACAGAAAAATTATAATACCCAGAAAAAAAGAAAATAGCTATTTTAAACTGCCTTTCTTGTAACAATCACAACCTCTACACATAAAATATCAAATGAATATGTACCTAAAAAAAATTTAAAAATGTGTGACCACAATGCATACATTAATGTGTATCTGGACATCTCAGGACTCCAAATTCAGTACAGTATTTAATACAATTACAGAAGAATGAGATTAGGGGAAAATTTTATAAGGAAAAAAAACTAGTTTGTTAACTCACACAAAATGGTTAATACTAAAAGCACTCATTCACAAACAACTGACACCATATACACATGGCATCTTTTATGTCTCAGAAATGAAATTGTGTATATATGTGCATTTGTATATAACACCAATAAGTGAAAATGGCATGTTCTTTGCAGAGTTCCAATATAAAATGTGGGAGTGATTGAAGATGGTATATAATAGGAAAAACTATTATATTAAATTTCCAAAATTACAGGAAAGAATTTAAACAATATTTTTTAAGTAGCAGAGATATAAAGACTGTCTGACCTTCCAGTTCATATTTGCAAAACCAAAGTATGTGAACTTTCACCAAAATTCTCTCTGGGAAACAACTGAGTTTATTGTGCTAACTTATAACAAACAGGCAAGGGGATAGTTATGGCACTGTATAACTTGTGACCCAAAAATTGAACCACAATGTCTTTATCCAGTACAAACTGTGGCACTCACATAGGGACACTGATGAGCTCAACATTTCAGAAACTCCTTGGCTAACATACTCAAGCTTATTCCTAACATGCCACGAATTTAGATGTGAGTTGCAGAGAAATTGTAGGGATATATTGATGATCAAGTTCTATCATTTTTTGAGGAGTATGAATAAACAAATACCCAACAATAACATCACCATGTCAAACCTGAGGGAGAAAACTAAATATGTCCTCACTCTAAGGTAAAGAAGTACGGCAAATACTCCCTACAAAGGTAAGGAGAATCAGTATTAATAGGGATTCACCCCAAAAGAGAAGATTCAATCTAATACCAGTTGGTTAGCCATATAGATGAAAGGTAGATGGGTAGATGGATGGATAGATAGATAGATAATAGATAGACTGATCAATAGATAGACAGATAGATAGATAGATAGATAGATAGATAGATAGATAGATAGATACGTGTGTGTGTGTGTGTGTGTGTGTGTGTGTATGTGTGTGTGTGCGTGTTTCTTTGTTTATGTTAAAAAATTCCAAGATTACTCATATGGGTATATCACTACATAGAATGGAAACATGAACTGCACACACACACACACACACACACACACACACACACACACACACATTCACACACACGCACACACACACATTTGTATGTTTTGTGAGAGAGGATTAGAATGAGAGAGGAGTTGGGAAGCAATTAGGGACATACACCCACACACTTAAGCACATACACAAACATTTGGAAGGAAAACAAAAGAAAACAAAAATAACCAATTAAATGAAAAGATAGAGAAATCTTTCAAGCTTCAAATTAGGTACCTGGTCAGATGATTTGGGAACATTTACAGAACTTTTTTACTTTGTTATTTTCAGGTCTGTATGTGCTCAGAAAGATGCAACAAAGGAAACCTTAAGACAGCAAGGATAATGATTTCTTGTAATTTAAATGACAGAACCAAGCTCAAATACTTGTCTTTGGCCTATATATTCAATCCTTTTAAAAGGATACACACAGTAAGTATAGATTTCACTACAATTAATTGTCTAAACATGTGATATTAGAGAAAGGATTCCTTTCCTTTCTTGAATTTTAATGACGGGATGAAAACATATTACAAGCAAAGCTACAGAATCTATTTAGCAGGTGGTACAGGTGGTTTATCTACAATGCTGCTGTTTGCCTTGAAAGAGAGGACTAGAGAACGCCTTCATCTATTTCTATATCTCTTCCTTCCATTTTAGGTGCTATTGTGTCAAGAATCTCAGAGCCATAGGTAGTGTGAAATTAACGACTGATGATTATCACACTACAGTGGTTTAATGAAGGCTGAAGCACATTTTTCATAGAATTGTCACTGGAAAATTCTTATTGAAAATCTGTTGTAATTTTTTTTTTAGTTCAAAGAAAAGATTAAGCAAATGATGTAAATTAAGATATGGACACCTGGTTTAATAGACATGGAATATTCTATTAGCTTATGAGAATAAACACATATATAGGGAAGATTACCTGGTACTACATTTAACCAATTAATTCCAGGTGATTTCTCACTGCAGACTATGTCTTGTTTTCTCACAAGTATTTGAGCATGTGACCCATAAAAAGAAACATCAATTCTTATCTCCACCAGAATGGGGGTTTAAATTAATAAGAACTTTATTTCAATGTAAAACCTTCATAACTTGTCTGACATAGATGACCCATAAAAATGGACTGACACTTATAACTGTGAAATATTCAAGAATCCAAAATGACTAGGATTTGAGCTTAGCAGTTTCTCAATGGTACCTATAGATAATATATGATCTATGTCCCAATGAGGGTATATTGTTAACTTGTCCTATATTTATAAATCCAAGCTATCCAAAACTATCAGAAAACTGAGAAACAGAGCCTTCATTTTCATCAAATGCAGAAATGAAACCAATAAACTTGATAACAGATTTTATTATTTTAGAATTGTTCCTCCAAGAAATCTGATCAGAATACTACCATGAAACAACACATTACGATGCCAACTATTCAAAATTTAAAACATTATGGCTTCAATAACTATCTGCTTCTTTATGTGCGTATTTCCCCCCATAACAGGGATAGGCTATCTTTATCTTTCCCAGTCTCTTCGGCAATACACAATAAATTTTTCAAAAATTCTACTAATACTTTGACTTTGACCATTTTATTTATTTATTTTTTATGATATTTACTTAATATATATTTCCAATATTTACTGCTTTGGAAACCCCCTAACTTATCCCCCATCACTCTGACTCTAAGAGGGTGCTCCTCCAAGAACATAAACACTCCTGTCTTCCCTCACTAATGATTCCCTACACTGGGGCACGTAACACACTCAGGCTCAAGGCCCTCTCCTCTGACTGATGGCCAACAAGTCCTCCATCTGCCAAATATGTGACCAACACCATGAGTCCCTCCATATGTATTATTTGGTTGTTCATCCAGTCTCCGTGTGTTTTGGGGGGTCTAGCCAGTTGACACTTTTACTCCCTCCATGAGACTGCAAACTGTCTCAGCTCCTTCGTTCCTTTCTCCAACTCTTCCATCAATTTCAATTAAAACTTCCTGCTTTATTATTCAGAGGCATCTTCTTATCTCTTGAATGAGCCACAAAATCTGATAAAACCTTCCCTGAGTAGCTTTGTGTTAGACACATAGAAACAAAATGAATATACCTGACGTACAGAACAATCAGACAAATTACTGATCTACAACTGTATATTTAACTACAGAGTTACCAGGACAGTATGACTGAAAACCATAAAGTCTTTGAAAAGGATACTATCTGTTCTAAACTAATGTTAGTAATTTCAAGTGAGATAGCAACATTAAATATAATCCATGTAATATATATAATGATAGACCAAACTAGTAGCATCAAATGATTCTTCCACATACCAATATTTAGATAAAATTAAATGGAACTGTGGTTCCAAGTTTATGCAGAAGAACACAATCTTCAATTTTATAAAATTATACAAGAGCTATGGGATGATATCTAATCAACATAATTGAAAAAATATTCAGTGACACATATATTTGATGAAGAAATGCAATAAAACTAACTTAACATACATATTATGGCTCATGGAAACCACGTGGTATCTGAAATTTTTAGTATGTTAAGTTTCAAAATTAAAAGGAAAGGAAAGAAATTTTTGTATTTTAAGCTTTTTCATTGTAGTATCTTCAAACTCTTTGCTTTGAATGTCTTAGTTAATGAAGAACACAGTTATGTAAGTATGAATATAGAACTGCATTTGTTCTCAACAATAAAAATGTAAGCCTAATATTAAAATTTGGATTGAAATGTAATGTAAGAAATCTGAGACCTTAGATAGTAGGAAGATGATAACATAGGAGAATTGCAGTATTTGGATTTTGTACCCTCAGGGTATGGTGGCATAGTAGATAATGTGATGTTACAGAATGTGCCAGAAAATCTCATGCTGTCAAGAGAGAACTGCTGTCCTGATATAAAAATTCTTTACAGATATAATCACACAAAACATATTAATGAGCTATATGTCTCCTGTAACTGTTAGATACTAAAGGCTGACATAAAACACAATCCTTTCATATAAATCAGAACTTCAAGGCTGAGTCCTGAATGCTATATCATAAAATTGAAGCAATGGCCAGAAGCAATTAAAAATACCTTACAGAACCAACAGGAACAGTTTCATTCACAGCATCGGGAAAATCATAGCAAGTTACTTGACCATGCTGGCGTTTTCTTTTTATTTTCATTGCAGGTTTCCTGAGCACTCCTCCTTCTCCAAGAAGCAGATTGTTGTGAAACTCCAGCAAGAGCCTGGTACTAGCTGAGAGCTAGATATCAACCAAGGATATTACTGGATTTTTTTTTTATGTGAATAGATTTCTTTATCTGTGGTTGCCTCTGAATGTCTGTGAGTACATAGGAAAAGAGAGAAAAGGTTTAGGATCAATCAGGATGCTTATCTAGAAAATGATACAAAGGGAAAAGCCTGGTGTTACCATGGAGATTTTTCCATGAAAGCTTCTCCATCTCTTCTCCTCCCTAGCTGCCTGTTGCATCAGAAATGAAAAAATCAAAAAGATAAAAAAATTAGAAATATCAAAATATTGTGTAGTTATTCTGTGATTTATGGCTCTTATTAGACACAGACAAAACTGTACACTAATGCCTGTGCCGTTGAGTGTGTGTCTATTTAACAGTACCTGTAATAAAGCCTCCACTT
>JAPYYD010002923.1:0-14747 GCA_028551405.1 Uromys caudimaculatus
TTTTATTATCACTACTGCTCTGTAGTACAGCTTGAGGTCAGGGATGCTGATTCCCCCAGAAGTTCTTTTATTGTTGAGAATAGCTTTTGCTATCCTGGGTTTTTTGTTGTTCCAAATGAATTTGAGAATTGCTCTTTCTAAGTCTATGAAGAATTGAGTTGGAATTTTGATGGGGATTGCATTGAATTTGTAGATTGCTTTTGGTAGGATGGCCATTTTTACTATATTAATCCTTCCAATCCATGAGCATGGGAGATCTTTCCATCTTCTGAAGTCTTCTTCAGTTTCTTTCTTCAGAGACTTGAAGTTCTTGTCATACAGATCTTTCACTTGTTTGGTTAGAGTCACACCAAGATACTTTATATTGTTTGTGACTATTGTGAAGGGTGTCATTTCCCTAATTTCTTTCTCAGTCTGTTTATCCTTTGAGTACAGGAAGGCTACTGATTTGTTTGGGTTAATTTTATATCCGGCCACTTCCTCTCCCCCCCTTTTTTTGGTCAGCACTTAATATGTAGCTCAGGCTGACCTTGAACCCTTGAACTCATGTCATGCCCAGTCCCCACTCTTGCTGCTTGAGTACAGGAATTATAAGAATGCACTACCATGCTCCACTTTTTTTCTAATATTCTTTCAAGACCCTGGCTCATCTTTCCAGGTATCTCTCATGACTAGAACAGTGTCTGGTGCTTTGTCAACAGTTTTTGACTACTTAGCAACACCAGAGTGCTCAGATGAGGCTAAATTTTGGAGAAGTTTTAGTGCCAGGCTCAGAAGAAAGACTTCACACAGAACTGCATTGTAGTCTTTGAACACGCCAGTAACCCACTTTGAAAACTGAACTTGGGGAGCACTAAGCCAATTCAAAAAGGAAGAGGTTCGGAGGAAGAAGGCACTGTCTTAGGGTTTTGCTGCTGTGAACCGACACCATAACTAAGGCAACTTTTATAAGGACAACATTTAAATGGGGCTGGCTTACAGATTTATAGGTTCAGTCCATTATCATCAAGGTGGGAGCATGGCAGCATCCAGGTAGGCATGGTGCCAGAGGAGCTGAGAGTTCTACATCTTCATTTGAAGACTGGTAGGAGAAGACTCACTTCCAGGCAGCTAGGATGAGGGTTTTAACATCCAAACCCACAGTGGCACACCTACTCCAATAAGGCCACACCTACTCCAACAAGGCCACACCTCCAAATAGTACCACTCCCTGGGCTAAGCATACTCAAACCACCACAGGAACCAATTCGGAAATCAAACCTCATGTACTAGATGATTTGACTCCTTACAAAATAATGGATGTTTTTCTGATCACTGTCTTTTGATTTATGTATAAGAAACAATATTTGAACATTTTCATGATAACATAGAAAAGTATTAGGGAAATTTTCACTTTCAAAAGTCCTTATTTGTTGGGGAATTTATCTTTCTTTTCTTCCCTAAATTGTGTCATAGGACTGTGAGCCCACCAAGGATGCAGGCCATATCCTGTTTATCTCTTCATCTGAGCATCTTGCACAGTGGAAAGCACACAGCAAGTGCTTAATGCATGTATGGGGGATGATAGATGTAAAAAGTAAATCCTTTTAAGTGTTTTCAGGCAGCTGGTTCAGTGGTAAAAAACCCTATTATAGACGCCAAGAGATGGAGCCTTTGATGAACCCAGAGGCTGAGGTAGAGACAGAAGATGAGGGAGAAGACATTGATCCATTGTTTTGATCTCTTCGCCAGATTTTGTCCTGTTGGTACAGAGTTTTTCAGGTCATCAATGCAAAAGAGATGTTTAGATAATTTCTGGGAGGACTAGAGAATGCATGTGGTCATAATTCAGTGTTTTGTTTCAGAGAATGAGAAATCCTGTTTCCTTTCATTAGTGCTGCTAAGCTCTGAAGATGGGTAATTAGCCCTTGCCCTCACTGGATGCCTCGGTAAAAATGTAAAACTCATGGCCTTTGAAAAACAAAGCAGACAAGCTTATTATTTTTCCTGCCTTCTGTAGCTTTATTATAGCAATGCGTGGTCTACTTTGGATCATGGTTATTTGCTGGAGTGCCTTTTTTCTCGGCTGGAATGGGAACCCTTTAAGAAAGTGGCTGTGCTCATTTCTCTCTTAGTGTGGTGCCAGGTTTGTAGGAGCTTAATTGATGAAGACTGTACTGTTGTAATTGTGTGTGGAAATATAGAAATGGGACATTCAATTTTCTTTTAATCTCCTTGGAGAGTTGATGTCAATATCATGTTTTCCATCTTTGTTTGGGTCGAAAACATTTCTACTTTGTATCAGGATTATCCTGTCTGTCTGTCTGTTTATCTATCTATCTATCTATCTATCTATCTATCTATCTATCTAATCTATCATCTTTATCATTCTACCCATTGTATCTAACAATCTATCTCTATCATCTGTCATCCATCATCCCTATCTATTATCTAACATCTATAGCTCTATCTATCTATCTATCTATCTATCTATCTATCTATCTATCTATCTATCTATCAATCATTTATCCATCTATCTGTCTATCTGTCTGCCTATCTATCTTTCTATCATCAATCTTATCCATCTATCTATCTGTCTTTCTGTCTGTCTGTCTATCTGTCTACCCATCTAATCTATTCTCCAAGAATACAACTGTTTGTTCTGAAGGACACTAATCTTCAGGAATTAGGTAATGTCTATATTATAAAAATTACCCCTTGAAAGTCCTGCATTGGTATCTGTTATGCTTTGAACATGGTTTATCCCCTTTGAAACCCACACGCACTTTAATTGCTATTGTGGCAGTGGTGGGAGGGGGAGTGGTGAGGAGTTAAGGCCTTTCTTGTGTGAGTGAGTTCTTGCTCTCAGGGGACAGCTGAGGTCCATAAGAACTGGATGTCAAAGAGCAAGGCTACACCTTGCGGGTTTTTTTTTCTCTTCTCATTTGCATAGGCCTGTTTGCAGTTTGTGTCCTCTGTGAATAGAAGCATAAGCTATTTGGGTACCATGTTCTTGGACTTCTGAGTCTTTACAACCATGAACCAAAACAGACTTCTTTCATTTGTAAGTCACTTAGTCCCAGGCATTGGGTTTTCACATCAGAAAACAGATTAGGCTACCTCCTGATATTTTTGTATCATTTTGTGGTTTCAGGGTTTTGGGACAGGAAAGTGTTTACCAAATCCTCATCAAAGAGAACTTCTGGGGAATATCCTAGGAGGATCTGTTTGGCATAGAGGGTGTGTAACAGAGTTCAATATGAAACTTTTTCTTGAAGTAGGCATCTGCACAGGCTACTGGTGTCTATGACCTTGGGCTTTGTGAACACATTCAGTTCTTAAATTCTCCTGAGGAGATGTTTTCTGGGAATCTTGAGAGGGTCTTTGAAATCCCTAATGAATTGTCTGAGGACCATTACTGCAAGTGTCTTTCCAAATCTGGTCTTCTAGGCTTAGCTATGGCTTTGTTGATCAGCTTCATCTGTGTTCCCTTTACTCAAGAGGAAGGTATCTGAAAGCTGTCTCTTCCTAACAGCAGCTCAGTGGGACTGATAGAAATGTAGGCTGATGCTGGTGACCAAGTTTTTTTTCTCATTGTCTGATTGTGGTCAGGTCAGTAGGTTACTTTATTCCATGGGTCCCAGTTCCTTGGGGAGATTTGATTTGAAATGAACATTCTGCAGAGAGAATTAAGAGCTTATAGTATGCATGAATGGATGGAGCCCAGGGGAAGAAACTGCTGGGGCATTTGAAGGCACTCCTAAGTGGTGTTGGGAGATTTCAAAGGAGTTATGGAGGTGTCCCCAGTGGGTCACAGCTACTCTGTGAGAGAGCTCCCAAGCCATTCGTGTTGATGGTTCAGGAGGGAGACTTCAAATAGCAGTCCTGGGAGTAACTGATGGCTACTGATGTCCAGAGAGGGAAAGCACTGCACACAGTTGCCACATAGACTTATACAATATGGCACCTATGAGAAGCCAACAGGATTCTGAGACTTTCAAGATAAATCAGCATAAAAATACTTAAGTGGCCATGCCAATAATATAGAAAATGCATACTGTTAAATAAACTAAATTCCCGATGGAGATATAAAAGAAATCTTGTCAGACATAGGTGCATATGGTTTACAAGTCGTGCCAGGTTGTGTGGTTCCTTAGTTTCTACGTTTTCTTCTAACCTATGTACAGAAGGAAGGAACATTACTCATGAAGCTGTCTGCTTCGTAGGGTAGAAACCATCAGTTTACTCATACTGCCAAAGGTGTTTCTTTTTGGGCTGACCCTTTAAAAGTGGTCCTTCCTTGTCTGGCTAGGAAAGGGAGGAATGATTCTGTGGGGGACAGTAGAATGGCCATCCTATCTTATCCTGTCTGCATCCCCTGAAGGAGGTTGGAGAGACCCCCCAAGGAACACTAAAAATCAATCCTGGGACTCTGTTAGGGCAATGGCCCCTGTTGTTTAGATAGTAGGGAGTCTCATAAACTTTCTAGCATGCACAGTCTGTGGGATCTGGGCCAGCGCTTGATGTCTCATGCTTTATGGAGCATAATGCATTTATTCCAAGTGGGAGAAAAATAAAAGTGCCCACCATATAGGCCTTTTCTGCAGAAAAAGAATATAACTTTTAAGTATTATTATAGAACATACTGCCATTTCTTTCTGTTAATAAAGGTGTTTTTTTTTTTCTATCATAACTATTCATTTCCTATGTTCTATGACTATTTACTTCTAGGGCCGGATTGAATAGTTATGATACACCCTATCTCCCACAGAATCTGAAATATTGATATTCTGGCTGTTTACAGAAGAAAGCCTCCCGGCTCTCATTAGAGGTTTCCAGAGACAACGGCCATAATCATAAGGAACGAGGCCACTAAGCGAATGAGCTAAAGCATTTGCAATATCTTACGGTCAACAGGTGAGAAGCCAGGGTGTGTGAATGAATAGTGCTCTTTGGTACACAGCTTAGTTTTTCTTAAACTCTCATCATATTAAGAACCAAGCACACTTGAATTTTTTTCCACTACAGTCTATGTCTCATCTACAGTGTTATGTTGCCTGCCTGTCAGTCAGCTGTTGTGTGTTAGGCTATTCCTAATCAGGAGGATAGGGCGTGAGATTCAAGAACAGGGCCTAGAAGAGTGTATTATCTGTCTGTTTGTTTCCCTCTCTCTCTCTCTCTCTCTCTCTCTCTCTCTCTCTTGGACTTAACATCACCCCACAGGTTGAAGGCTGTATGCAGTCTCACAAAAGTGAGTGTTCTTTTTGCTTGATCTTGAGTTTGAGCTCACCCAGGGGTTTGATCAGAAAGTGCTTTGAGTCTGAAGTCCCAGTGGGCTGGACAGTTTTTTGTGGGATAATTAGAAGGATCCAAATAAGCTGTCTTTGAGCCAAAACATCCCAGGGTTTGAGTGACACCACAAGTATGGTGCTGCAGAGTTCTTAAGAAGAGATTTGTATTCCAGTGGTATTTATACTACCTGCTATCTGGGAGAGCAAACACAGTTGAAGGAATTGGGTCTCAGGATCAGAAGATGACAAGACATAGTAGGTCTATAATAATCATCCAGCTATCTCTTGGTGATGTAAAAACAGCATCCCAGAAAGGAGAAGAGATCCCACATCATCTAATCTGGTGGTTCTCAACCTGTGCATCATGATCACTCAGGAGGTCACATATCAGATATCCTGCATATCAGATATTTATATTACAATTCATAAGACTAGCAAGATTACAGTTATGAAGTATCGATGAAATAATCTTGTGGTTGGGGTCACCACAGCATGATGAAGTACACTAAAAGGTTGTAGCATTAGAAAGGTTGAGAACCACTGATCTAACCAGAGACAGACCATTTTTAACTTCTAGAAGATAGGACAGAGCACACCTCAAACCTATAGAAACCTTGATATTTCTGTTGGGAGACTGTGAGTTTTCTGTATTCTGAGAAGTCATGATGATATTTATTCATATTAAGGTAAATTATTAAAGTAAAATACCAAGTTTTATTATTCTGGTTGAAAATATATTATCCTAGTATGTTAACGGTGGTTATTTTATAAAAATCTGCCAATCAGAATTGTTTAGCTGTATGTGTGTGTACACATATCCACACAAGTCTGCCAATCAGAGCTTATTATACACATATAATCAGAGCCTTTATATAAAAATCTGCCAATCAGAGTTTATTGTATAAACATATATTGTGTAGTATATTTATAATTAAAGCAGAACACTAATTTAATTCATACGCAATGCTGTAGGTTTCATAAACATTTTTCAAACTATGGCATTCACAAAGGGATGAGTAAAAAAGGAGATTCTTGTGTAGAACTCACTGGAAACTACTGATCTAGTTCAGGAGTCCACAGACTAAAGCAGACCAGCTATACTTGGCTTGCTGATTGTTTTTATAAATAAAGTTTTATTAGAATATTGTGTTGGCTATAGCTGTGTTCCTGTGCCATGATAGAGTTCAGAAGATGTGATGGAATTTACAAAGTCCATTCTTTCTCTGGCTCCTTACAGACAAGGCACACTACCGATGTAGTCAAGCCCTCTCACTTCATAAATGAAAACCACGAGGAAGTGCAATGACCTGTCCCAGCACACATAGATGGACCTGAGAAAGTCATAATTGAGGTGTATGCTCAGTTACCCTCATTGATTTCATGTCCTGTACCACATTGTACTTCGCCTGTCCCGCGCGCTATTTGGTCTCGCCAGCAAGAACCCACGCGGACACACGGATCCTTCTGCAGCAAAGCGTTTATTGTATCATGAAGAGGAAGACCCCGGGCTCCAAAGGTTCTGCTTTTCTCATCACCTGTTAAGGTTTGGATGTGCAAAGTCTCTCCCAAGTTCTGGGGTTGCATGCTGGCTCTTAAGTTAGTTGTGCTATTTTGGGAGGTTCTGGAAACTTGAGGAGATGGGACCTCATGGGGGGAAGTAGTTCATTGGAGCAGTAGGTCATTGGGGGCTAGTAGGTCATTGCGCCCTAGGTCATTGGGAGCAGGTCCTTAGAGGGACTTGTCACTCATCCCTCCCTGTCTCCTTGCTGCTTGCTTCTTGTCTGTTACAAAGTAGAGAACTCTGCTATACTCTCCCATTGCTAAGATGGTCCTTTGAAGGGCAGGTGGCCAAGCAACCATTCTCCAACCATCCGAAACGAGGGGCCAAAGTCAATCCTTCCTCTTCTTAAGTTCTTTCTGTCAGCTATTTTGTCAGACTGATAACAAAACAACAAAACCAAACCAAACAAGAAGAAATGCCAAACTACAACTAGCGAATATAGTACCCATTTTTACCAAGACAACACAGCTTCAGTCAAGAGCAAGAGTTTGAAAAGGAAAAGAGAGGAAACCATCTAGAAAATGGGATTCCTCTGTGGTTAATGGGGCTCACAGTGTCTGAGTGTGGACACT
Organism: Uromys caudimaculatus; assembly: GCA_028551405.1. Classification (NCBI taxonomy): domain Eukaryota; kingdom Metazoa; phylum Chordata; class Mammalia; order Rodentia; family Muridae; genus Uromys; species Uromys caudimaculatus. The sequence continues at coordinate 7,404 of JAPYYD010002923.1, forward strand.
GCAGAGGGGGAGTCAATTGCAGTGGCCATTGCTCTCCTTGTGACCACGTAATTTTCTGCTGCAGTCGGCTTGGGTGTCTTGTGTGGAAGCCACATCCTTAGGGTATGTCCTGTAAACCAGGCTCTGAATGGGTCTTTACAACTATAGGCCACCAATACTATGAAAAACACACAGGGTGGGGTGGGGGTGGGGGTCAAATCTGTTTTAAGGATGATGAGGTCAAGGCTCAGAGGTAGTGAAATCTTGTCTATAGTCAGAAAACTGAGGTGAGGTGATGTGATGTGGGTTTGCCAGCCTCATTTGAGTCACCCAGTGGTTTCGATCATCCTGCTTCTTTTCCAAAAATAGCCTGCCAGGGTGAGGATATATATATATATGTGTGTGTGTGTGTGTGTGTGTGTGTGTGTGTGTGTGTACATATATAAAATATAATATATAATAATATATTATATATAAATTATATATATATATAATTTCTCTCTATATATACATAGTATATAGTTTTCTATAATCTATCATCTATCTATCTATCTATCTATCTATCTATCTATCTATCTATCTATAGTTTTCCTTTTGGAAAGAGATCAGAGGTTCCATTGATGCAAGCCACGTCGTCACTAACTGTGGCTAAGCACAGAGACCCTGTGTGTGCCACCCTTTAGGACAAGGCTACTTAGCCTTCAGATAGCACAGAAGGAAGAAGCATGGTGACTAATACCAAGAGTATGCTCTTCTGATAGCCCTTCTGCCATGGCATTTACACAGAGACACAGAAATAACATAACTCAGCTCTTAGGGAAAGCAGTGGGATCTAAATTGTAGTCCCCCCCTAAGAAAAAGAGGGTAATTAGAAATGAAATTGTCCTTTAAAAATATGACTTTGGACTTGTTTTCTTCCTTTCTTTTTCTTTTTGTCCTTGGAGGGAACAGAGAGGGTGCCATACATGCTAACAAGTTCCCTACCTCTGAGTTACACACTCAACCCCAAGAACTTAAACATTTTTTGCTAAGTCATTATCATTATTTATAATAAGTGGTAATAAAGAGAAGGAAGAGACAGTTAAATCTACAGAGAAGGCCATTTCCCTTAATGATGACATCTTGTATTGCTGTTTTGAGATATCACAACTGAGAAGCGGCCACTAGTGTAGTCACACAGGTAATCAAAGCCTCGCTTCTTCACAAGAGATCACTTGTGTGGACAGTTCTATGCAGCTTATCCCATGAAGATTTGTGTGATGAATAGCACAGTCGTGATATGTAATTTTAAGATGGGTTTGGTAGCTCAGGTCTGTAATCCCAGTATGCAGGAAGCCGAGGCAGAAGGATTGCTTTGAGTTTAGGGCCCGTTTGGGTTATACAGTGACTTCTAGGCTAGCCCATTGCTACAGAGTGAAACCTTGTTTCAAAATACCAAAAGTTAATCAACTACCCACCAAACAGATAACCCCAAACAAGTCCCTCAAATCCCCAAACCAAAACATGGAAGTTCCTTCATCACTAGAGCTTCCTTCTTCCTCCTCATCTGGAACCCTTGACAACCTCGGTTTCTGTCTTTAGTACTGTCATTTAAAGGGTATTCTAAAAATGCAATCATAGATCTTTCGCTTCATGGGACAGGCATCCCCCCTCTCCCCCAGCACAGTGCCCTGGGAGTGCGTTGACCTGTTGTATGTGCCTGTAGTTCCATCAGCTTTGGTGCCGGCCATGTTCCATGATTTGGCTATGTCACTGTTCAGGCACCTGATGAGAACATTTGCTGAGTTCTGTTATGAAGATTAGTATAAACATTCATTTACATGTGTATGTATGGTGCCTGTGACCTGGACTATTCCCTGCCTGACCCTACCTGCTCTTGGGGGTTGGAAGTGAGGTGGCTCAGAATCAATGACACAGACTCCGGAACCAGGTGACAAATGCTGCAGTAAGCTTCTCTGAACACTGCTGCAAGCTCCTTTAATACCTTCCACCCATGCCCCATTGGTCCCATTGGTCTTGTAAACAGCAGTTCCTGATCAGTTGGCATTATCTGTGTCAGCAATCCTTGGCTCCCAGGCAGTCCTCAATTAGGTCCTCCTGCAGGAGATGCCTTTGCAGCTGCGCGCCAGGGTGTCTATGCAGAGGCAGTTCCACTCTTCCTCGTACGTGTGTGTGTGTGTGTGTGTGTGTGCGTGTGTGTGTGTTTGTGTGTGTGAATGTGTGCATGTGTGTGTGTTTGTGTGTATGTGTATATGTGTGTTTGTATGTGTGAATGTGTGCATGTGTGTGCATGTGTGTGTGTGTGCACATGAATACACAGGACATATATCCCTTCTCTCTGGGGTACATGCAATATTGTGTCCTATAAATAAGTACACGGCTTATTCTCAATGAAGCCACTGAAGCTATCTTCCAGTGTCGCTGTAGGTCTCACATTCCCTTAGCACTGTGCCGGTCCAGTTTTCTAATTTTTATTGGCATTTGCAGTTGTCTCTACTGTTCTCCTTGCCTTCTGTGTAGGTGTGCAGAAACCATTTGCACTCCCCTAATGTCTGAAGCTTGCCCATGTGTTCACTTGGGGTAATTCGCTATTTGTGGACCCTCAGCAGTGAAATGTCTGTTCATATATTTTACCCATCGATAGCTAGATTTTTGTGTATGTTTTTGATTTTTGAGAGTTCTTTGTCTATTTTGCTTACAAGGCCTTTACTGAATATGTTATTTGCAAAATTTTCAAACCATTCTGGCTGATTTTGCCATCTCCCCAGTTTCTTCTCTCTCTTGATTTTAACAAGGCTTAATTTATACATAATGAAATGATATTTTCAAATGTTGGTAGGAACTGTCTGGGACCAATGTTATAGAAGGAACTTGTGGATCAGCTACAAAACACTAAAAGGTTATGTGGTCCCTTCATTCTCCCTGGTTAAAGGGTGACGCCCTGCCTTGCTTGAGCAGTAGTGGTCAGACAGAAGACTTCCAAATCGACCTCATGCTGTTAACATCTGTAAAGGGGGCAGGGACATGGTGTCAGTTATATGGGCATGGGATGAACCCAAAAGAGCCCCAAGCTATCTATGAGAATTAATGGCACTCACTCCAGCCTATTCAAAGAACCCAGCTCATTTCACAGGAGACAAATTGCAGGACCTTGTCACCCTGGCTCCCAGAGGAGGACACTTCTATGACTGATAGTTGCTTGCCCCCGGGGGTCCTGAGATGGGGGCAGAGGAGACCTGCCTGGCTGAATGATGAATTGCGGCTCCACTGCTGACCTTGCTGCAAGTGTTCTGAAGAGACTAGACTGAAAGCACATCCAAAGGAAGGGTCACACGGAGGAGAGAGCCCTAATGACTGTTTCCAGGTTAAACCTACAACACTAGTCAGCATTCGGAGGACCAGACAGGCCTGAAACAAAAGGCTATTGCTTAAGCTTGCTGCATTTAGTCACTGTTACTGTTGGTGGATTTGAAGAGTGGCATTGTGAGGTGCATGTTGCAACTGTGCATAGGGTATGGGACTGTATTTATTGCAAGGAAGAAGGGCATTCTGGGAGTGAGAAATGGTCAGATTCGAGGTCTACCATAATCACAGTGGCCCCCATAGGCATATAGATTTGAATACTGGGTCACTAGGTAGTGTCACTATTTGAAAGGATTAGGAGGTGTTGGAGGAAGTGTGTTACAAGGGGTGGGGTTTGAAGTTTCCAAAAGCCCATTCTAAGCCTAGAGTTTGTCTTCTAGCTGCCTGTGGATCTGGAAGAAGAAATTCCATCTCTATGCCACCATGCTTCCCTCATGATGACAATGGACTCAACCTCTGAAACTGTAAGCCAACCCCAATTCAATGCTTTCCTTTATAAGAGTTGCCATGGTCACGGTGTCTCTTCACAGCAGGAGAATATTGACTAAGACACTCAGCCTTCCAAATGCTAAGATTATAGTCCTGATTTACTATATTTGGATTTTTTTATTTGTTTTAAAGATGCTCTTTATATGTTGCTAAGGCTGATCTTGAACTCAGTGCTCCTGTTGCGCTAGCCTCTTGAGCGCTAGGATTCCAGCCACTATTACATGCCAAACCAGTATTGCTATTTTTAACTTATTCACAGAAGCCAGTTTTCCTACCATTATATAAGAACTCAGGCATTCTGTTGAATTTTCTGGTTATTCTTAACATGACATAAAATATAAAGTAGAATGGCCACCGCCTAGTATGCTGAGTCTAGATTCTAACTCATACTTAAAGACTTTTGCCATTTGGGGTTCTGCCCCCCCCATCCTTAGTCAGGTGTAGCAGGGGGACCTGCTCCAGAGAAAGGAGGGTGTGGTTATGTGTAGCTGCTATTGCTGATGATTCCAGGTAGGAGATGAGAAGGCAGATGGCAGATGGACTTATTTAACAGACACTGATGGAAACTAGCTTTAAGCTATCCCAGTGACAGGAGCGTAAAATAGCTTCTCTCCTTCTTAGGATGCTCGGCTTGACGCTTTGGAGGCTCTCCAGTTCTAATTCCTGTTACCCTTCTTGCAGTCAGAGGTATCTGGCAGTCACTTATTCCAGAGTCTTTGGGAACTGACAACACCCTCAGATTTCTAGGTCATTCATTCTCCATGAAGGTGAGTTTGTCTCCTGGGGGCTGTTAGCAATGTCTTCACAGTGCTTCACAGCTACTGGTGCCCACTAGGCTGAGGTCAGAGATACTGCTAAAAAGCATGGTATGCTGCCTAGCACAGTTCCCCACAGCAACTCATGATTTACCTTGGTACTTCTGGGGAAAGGTAAGAAGATAGGTAGAGAGTAACAGAGTGGCTAGGATCAAAGCATGATACATGCAGGTATGAACAACTATTAATATGTAAAATTAATATGCATTTAATTATAATTAAAAAGCAATAAAAAGAATTCTTTGATAGTAGTGGCAAAAAATTGTGTACATTAGCTCTGGAGCCTGGAAAAATGCTCATGTATCTTTTGCTTTAACAAGTCCTAGGCTTGCACATGGATGTCACGGGCATCTTTAGGCCTACAGCTTAGTTGTTGAAGGCTGGCTGGCACAGCTCTCATCCATCTCCCTCATGATGTAGTTCTCTGAGAGGCCATTCTGAAATTTTTCTTCCTCTGTTTATGCCTAGGGTACATAATACAGCTCTCTCCAAAGATACTACATTCACAAATTTCTCCCCTTCCTCCAATTGTATTGCCTGGGTGGTAGATTTAGGACTCACCTAACTGATTATTATAAACCTATCAGCTACTGATTGCCATAATAATCCAGTGTAGTATATCAGCACAAAACCGCTGTGATCTATAATGTGCATTTGCTGATCTGTGCTTAGCAGGACTGACTTGGGTTCTACTTGCCTGAACTTGTTCTTTTGTATGGAGCCAATGACTATTCTCTGATCCAGGGTAGGTTTGGTGAATATGTTGAATATGTTGGCTGCTTTTTTTTTTTTTTTTGTCAGCTTGACATAAGCTAGAGTCATCTGAGAATAGGAAACTTCAGTTGAAATTGGCCTGTAGGCATTTTCTTGATTAGTGATTGATAAGGAAGGACCCAACCCCATTATATGCGGTGCCATTCCTGAACTGATGGTCCTCTATGTAAAAGCAATGGAACAAGCCAGAAGGAGCAAGACATTTAGTGGCCATCTTCCTTGGCTCTGCATCAGTTCCTACTTTGACTTCCTTCAATGATAGCCGGAATCCGAAAGTGTAAGCCAAGCAAACCCTTTCCCCTCTGACTTACTTTGGTCATGATGCTTTATCACAGCAATAGAGAGCAAACCAAGAGAGTGGGATAATGGCTTTGTGTCTCCTCCTTCAGAAGTTTTGCTGGGGAGCATTCTCACAGCGATGATGGAAGGTCAAGATTATAAGCAAGTTGATTCATGCAAATGTTCCTTAAGCTTCTTCTTGTGTCATGCCTGTGGCATTTCGCTAATAGCTTGCTCACCAAAGCAATTCACGTGGTTGGGTCTAGTGATCTGGACTTACAGAGGCAGAGCACCACTTCTCTCTTAAGAATTTTCTTAAGAACATGGTAATTTTTAGCTTCAAGCTGCAGCTCAGATTATGTTCAGCTTACATGTAGGTGCTCGTCTTGTACACTGTAAGAGTGTACACATTGGTATGCACATGTGTTAGTCTTATGCAAATAGAAAGAACACTGAGTGGGAACATCTGAGCTAGGAACCGACTGGGCCAACAGATGAATGAGTCTCTCTTGACTATTGTTTCTCACAGTGCCAAGGAACATAGGAAATAAACTCACTTCTAAACTCACAGCTCAATCATGATGCCTCAAAACTTTGAGGTAGTCACCATCTGGCAAAAACAAGAAGCCACAGTAGAAGAATTCACAGTAGAAGTATGGCCCTGCATGGCAGTATTTTCCTCCCCAGGCCTGTATCTGCTTTGGAAACTATTGTGCTCTGTCTGTCCAGACACAAGCATTGCATGCTCAGCTATAATCACCACCCAAGGGCAGAAATCCTGAAGCCCTTTACAGTGGGAAGACAGGAGGATAGCAAGGGATCCAATGCAGCGACCAGAAGGGACGGAAAGTGGGCAGTTCTTCTGCATTCAGATGGGTAGCAGGACCGAAAGCACCATGTACCAGGATGTTGGGACTCTTAGCTATGCCCATTCTTCCCCTCAGATATTACAAAGACGGGCCTTTATTGTAGTGTCATGTCTAAGGCATCATGTAAGTGACTAACCGGCCGGTGATTGTTGTGTTTTATGAAAAACTTAGGACTGGGTGATTCTTGTGTAACTGGGGCAACAGGCTTAGAGAAAGGTTTAAGTAGCTAATGTCCCAGCGTTGGGAACTAGCAATGGGAGAAAAATAAATTTGGTTCTGATATCTTGAATTTGGATTGGGAAGACAATTCTCAGGCCAACTTACTTCCTCTCTCTCCCCTCCTCTGTCCCTTCTCATCTAAGAAGTTGGTTGCTTCATTTAAAGCACTGAGAACCCTCCACCTGATGCCTGCATCACTCAGAGATGTGTTTTCTTTGCCCCCTTTGGACCACTTAATTACATTCTCCCTTCTTTAGGGGGAAGGCTGACATGTAATTATTTTCATGATTAACACTCCTGTGCAGCTAATTGTAATTATGCCTTATAATCACAGTTATGATCGCCAATTACTCATTCCTGCCTCATTTGAATGTTTTTCTTTATCCGAGCTTCACCAAGTTGATGGAGCTGACGTTCCCGTTTATGAGCATGCGCCCACCCCAACCCCCAATGCTCGCTCGCACTCAGAGTTTTCAACCACGTCACTACTTTGCCTTTTCTGTCCTCCCCTTTGTTACTGTCCCGCATTCCATCATGGCTCCTCACTGCCACCTCCC
>JAPYYD010002924.1:0-14746 GCA_028551405.1 Uromys caudimaculatus
GCCCAAGCTGAGGTTTCCGGCCGTCGCAGGAAGCTGCTGGCGGTCAGTCTCTGGTGAGCTGTGGGGCGCGTCCCTGGCCCTCCGCTGGGTCCTGCGATCTCCCTGTTTTTTTTTTTTAAATAACATGACATTGCAAAGGAGATGTGGGAGAGGTTCTGGAAGGGTGAGAGATATGTAAAGACATTGTATATACACATAAAATGACCAAGGAATAAATTTTAAAATTAGGTTGCTAAATGGGGTACACTACATTTTTAAAGTTATAATGCATTCTCTGATTTTATATCAGATTTTAAGAAAGGAGGACAACTCTTTAGCAGAGTATATACAAGATCGCAATCACATCTGCCAGTTAAAATGAACAAATTCACATTCCCTAATGGATAACTCAAAGCCTTCATTCATTCAACATGGATAATACATATTTATTATACCAAATTTAAATATAGGTGCTTATAACTTATGCTTATATGTATATAGCATAATACTAACATATATATTACTTAATAGCACAACTTTGTGCAGGGATATGGCTATGTTACTACAATTAAACTAAATATCATATAGTTTAGTAATTAGAAAATCTGCATCCAACTTCTTTCAGTAATTACCAAACACTTAACAATGCATTGCTATAAGTAATCCTTAGCCAACAAGCAGTAGCACTTAGAAAACCAGCATTAGCAAAGAAAGTATAGTAACCAATCCTACACATTCAAAAAGGCTCTATCCCTTTTCAAAACCATTTAAACACATTATTTTATTTTGCCCATTATCACATAATAATTTTTCAGCCTCTTATCAATCCCATTTTTGAATCAATCTGAAGAAAAACATTTTCTTACATTTTTTACAAGGCTCTCTCTCTGATTAATAAAATAAGTTCATATATTATTTTATTTTTTCGATATTTATTAGAGATGAAAGACTTTTACAGATCATTTTTCAACCTACACAGTAGATAAAATGAAAGAAATTTATTTGTTCGTGCACAGGAAAGGATAAGAGGTGTCTCCAATACTCACCTTCTTATCCTCCCACTTCATCTTGATAGGAACGCCTAAGAACTGTTCTAGTAGTCTTCATTAAGCTGTACTTCCAAATTTCTCTTGATTGTTTCATCATTAATTAGCCCACAAAGTAATAAGTTTAATTGTGGCATTTTTATATGTCTTGTGATATTTGAAAAAACAATATCACATATATTTTAACACTTTTGAGAATTTATGAAAAATGTAAACATGGAAATAGCCTTGCTAGAGAAATTAAATTACCGAGGAAGAAGGGTTTTTAATGGATAATCTCATCCTAGTTGCAGTTCACTTTCTGTTGTGTGTGCAGTTGAAATAGTGTCTCAACTTCTTGTGTTGCTATGCTTTCCCACTTTTATAGGTATTTACCTCTCTTGAACTGTAAGCCAAATGAAACTTGATCATATTATTGATTTGATAGTTGATTTGATCATATTATTTAATTATAGAATCAATGTAACTAATATCCAAACCCATTCTATGTACATCCTCGCCACTCACTCTTCTCTCCCATCTCCTAGGTTTCAGTCACACATTCTTTCTAGTGGTTCTCTTTATTTCCAGGTTACAAATATTTTATTTCTTTCTCTTCTTCCTTGACTACTTTTTTCCCTCTTATCTTTCCCATTCTAGTTCCTTGACATATAATCAGTATCAACATGTTGATACATAAGCCCTATTATTTTTTCTGTGTATCTATGTTTAAGGACACACACACACACACACACAAACACAATTCTGACCTTTCGCCCTTCACTTATAACATGCATTTTTTCTCTTTTTAGTGAATTTTAATTAATCACTGTATTCATTTAAATCTCAAATGATAACATCCTTCCCAATTACCCCTACAAAACCCTGTTGATCCCATCTTTGCCTCTATGAGTGTGCTCCCCAACCCACTGACCCAATATTGCCCCACCACTCCAGCATTCCCCTACACTGGGTCATTAAACCTCCACAGGACCAAGGGCCTCCCCTCTCATTAATATTATACAAGGTCATCCTCTGCTACATATGTATCTAGAGCCATGGATCTCTCCATGTACACTCTTTGATTGATGATCACCCTGGGAACACTGGGTGGTACAGCCAGCCAAAATTTTTTTCCTATGGGGTTGCAACCCCCCTCTACTCCTCCAATCCTTCCACCAGCTCCGCCACCCAAGTTCTCAGGCTCATTCTAACAGTTCACTGAGAGCATCAACATCTATGTTGGTCAGGTGCTGGCAAAAACTCTCAGGGAACAGCCACACCAAATTCCTGTCAGGAAGCGCTTCTTGGCAACAGCAACTGTGTCTGGGTTTTGCATCCTGTTTGCAGACAGGATGGTATAGGTTCTTTCTCCCCTTCAATGCACATTTAGACTAAAGTCATCCCTGTTGGGCACTGGGAGCCTTTTGCTTCTCTAGTGTCTGGAACTTTTTAATGACTATCCCAAATTCCTCATCCCTCACTGCTACATATTTTTATTCAACTTTCTGATCCTCTGTACCTGTCTCCTGTTCCCTGCAGTACCTGATGCTACTCCAGTTTTCTCTCCTCCTTCTCTATCTCTCCCACATCTTTCCTCCCTCCTTCTCCTGTGATCATCTTGTTTCCCCCTCTATGCAGAACTGAAACATCGACAACCTTATCTTCCTTCCTGGTAAGCTTCATATGATTTGTGGATTGTATAGTGGGCATTGTTAATATTCACTTATCAGTGAGTACATACACTGTGTGTTCTTTTGTGTTTGGTTTACCTCATTAAAGAAGATATTTTCTAGTTCCATCCATTTGACTGTCAATTTCATGAACTCATTGTTTTAATATCTATGTAATATTATATTGCGCAAATGTGCCACATTTTCTGTACCCATTCTTCTGTTGAGGGACATCTGGGTTGTTTCCAGCTTCTGGATATTATAAATAAGACTGTTATATACATAGTGGAATATATGCCCTTGTTATATGTTGGATTCTCTTTTGGGTATATGCCCAGTAGTGTTATAGTTGGGTCTAAGGGAGAACTATTTCCAAATTTCTCAGCAACCTCCAGATTGATTTCCAAAGTAGTTTTGCCAGCTTGTAGTCCCACCAGCAATGAAGGAGTTTTCCTCTTTCTCCACAACCTCATCAGCATCTGTTGTCACCTGTGTTTTTGATCTTAGCCATTCTTATTAGTGTGAGGTAGAATCTCAGGGTTGTTTTGATTTGCATTTCACTGATAACTAAGGATGTCTGAACATTTTTTAAGTGCTTCTAAGCTATTTGAGATTTCTCAGTTGAGAATTCTCTGTTTAGCTCTACACCCTGTTTTTTATAGGATTATTTCATTCTCTAAAGTCTAACTTCCTGAGTTCTTTATATATTTTGGATACTAGCCCTCTATCAGATGTAGAGTTGGTAAAGATCTTTTCCCAATATGTGGGTTGCCATTTTGTCCTATTGACAGTGTCCTTTGTCTTAAAGAAGCTTTTCAATTTTATGAGATCTCATTTGTTGATTATTGATCTTTGAGCATCAGCCATTGGTGTACTGTTCAGGAAATTTACCCCTGTGCTAATATGTTCAAGGTGCTTCTCCAGTTTCTCTTCTATTAGATTCAATGTATCTGGTTTAATGTGGAGGTCCTTGATCCACATAGGTTTGAGCTTTGTACAAGGAGATAAGAATGGATCAATTTGCATTATTCTAAGTACTGACTACTAGTAGAAGGAGTACCATTTGTTGAAAATACTGTCTTGTAGCCACCCTATGGTTTTAGCTCCTTTGTCAAAGATCAAATGACTATAGATGTATGGGTTAATTTCTGGGTCTTCAATTCTATTTCATTGATCTGTGTGCCTCTCTCTAAATGAATATCATGAGCTTTTTATCACTATTGCTCTGTACTACAGCTTGAAGTCAGGGATGATGATTCTATCAGAAGTTCTTTTATTGTTGAGAATAGTTTTTGCTATCCTGGGTTTTTTGTTATTCCAGATAAATTTGAGAATTGCTTTCTAACTCTGTGAAGAATAGTTTGATGGGGATTGTATTAAATCTGTAGATAGCTTTCAGTAAGATGGCCATTTTTACTATATTAATCCTGCCAATCCATAAGCATGGGAGATTTTTTCAGCTTCTGATGTCCTCTTCAAATTCATTCTTTGGCAACTTGAAGTTCTTGGCATATATATCTTTCACTTTCTTGTTTAGAGTCATATCAAGAGATTTTATATTATTTATGAATATTGTCAAGGGAGTCATTTCACTAATTTCTTTCTCAGACCATTTATTCTTTAGTAGAGGAAGGCTACTGATTTGATAAAGTTAATTTTATATCCATCCACTTTGCTGAAGTTGTTTATCAGTTTTAGGAGTTCTTTGATTGAATATTTGGGGTTGGTTATGTATACTATCATAAGATCTGCAAACAGTGATATCTTGACTTTTTCCTTCCCCATTTGTATCCCTTTGATCTCCTTTTGTTGTCTAAATGCTCACGATAGGACTTCGAGTTCTATACTGAATAGATATGGGGAGAGTGGGCAGTCTTGTCCTGTCCCTGATTTTAAAGGTATTGCTTTGAGTTTCTCTCCATTTAGTTTGATGCTGGTTATTGGTTTGTTTTATAGTGCTTTTATTATGTTTAGGTATGTACCTTGAATTGCTTCTCTCTTCAATACTTTTTTAAATTTTATTTTATTTTTATTTTTCTGATACTTTATTTATATTTCCAATGTTTCCCCTTTTCGAGGTCTCCTCTTTGGAAACTCCCTATCCCCTCTGCCTCCCCGCCTCTATGAGGGAATTCCACGTCCCACCCACCCACCCACCCATTCCCATATTCCCACCTTAACATTCCCTTTACTGGGGCCTCTAACACCCTCAGGCCCAAGGGCCTCTCCTCTCCCTGATGGCCAAGAAGGCCATCATCTGTCACATATGTGGTCCGAACTATGGGTCCTTCAGTTTGTTTTCTTTGGTTGGTGGTCCAAACTCCAGGACAACGAGGGGGGGATCAGGCCTGTTGACACTGTTGCTCCCTCCATGGGGCTGCAAACTCCCTCAGCTCCTTCAATCCTTTCTCCAACTCCTCCTTCTGGGACCTCACTCTCAGTCCAGCAGTTACTGTAAAGTGAAATTTGGGAATTCTGAACTTTTGTAGAAGAATGCAAATTGATCCATTCCTATCTCCCTGTACAAAGCTCAAGTCCAAGTGGATCAAGGACCTCCACATAAAGTCAGATACACTTAAACTAATAGAAGAGAAAGTGGGGAAAACTCTCGAACACCTGGGTATGGGGGAAAAGTTCCTGAACAGAACACCAGTGGCTTATGCTCTAAGATCAAGAATAGACAAATGGGACCTCATGAAATTGCAAAGCTTCTGTAAGGCAAAGGACACTGTCAATAGGACAAAAGGGCAACCAACAGATTGGGAAAAGATCTTAACCAATCCTATGTCCGATAGAGGGCTAATATCCAATATATACAAAGAACTCAAGAAGTTAGACTCCAGAGAAGCCAATAACACCATCAAAAAAATGGGGAACAGAGCTAAACAGAAAATTCTCAACTGAAGAAATTCGCAGGGCTGAAAAACACCTAAAGAAATGCTCAACATCCTTAGTTAACAGGGAAATGCAATTCAAAACAAGTCTGAGATTCCACCTCACACCAGTCCTAATGGCTAAGATCAAAAACTCAGGTGACAGCAGATGCTGGCGAGGATGTGGAAAAAGAGGAACACTCCTTACTGTTGGTGGGACTGCAAGCTGGTACAACCTGTCTGGAAATCAGTTTGGCGGACCCTCAGAAAAATGGACATAATACTACCTGAGGACCCAGGTATACTTCTCCTGGGCATACACCCAGAAGATGCTCCAACATGTAATAAAGACACATACTCCACTATGTTCATAGCAGCCATATTTATAATAGCCAGAAACTGGAAACAACCCAGATGTCCCTCATCAGAAGAATGGATACAGAAAATGTGGTACATTTACACAATGAAGTACTACTCAGTTATTAAAAACAATGACTTAATGAAATTTGCAGGCCAATGGATGGAACTTGAAAATATTCTGAGCGAGATAACTCAGTCACAAAAGAATGAACATGGTATGTACTCTCTTCAATACTTTTAACACGAAGGGGTGTTTTATTTCATTACAGGCATTTTCAACATCTAATGAAATAATCATGTGTTTCTTTTTCTTTGAGTTTATTTATAAGTGGATGACATTGATAGATTTCCATATATGGAACCATCCCAGCATTTCTGGGATGAAGTCTACTTATTATAGTGATTGATTGTATTATTGTGTTCTTGGATTCAATTTGAAAGAATTGTATTGAGTATTTTTGCATCAATATTCATAAGGGAAATTGGCCTGAAGTACTTTTTCTTTGTTGGTCTGAAGTTTCTCTTTCTTCTTTGTGTGGTTTAGTTATCATTGTAATTGTGGCTTCTTAGGAATAATTGGATAGTGGTCCTTTTGATTCTTTTCTGTGAAATACTTTGAGAAGTATTGGTACTAGGTCTTCTTTCAAGGTCTGATGGAATTTTCAACCAACATCATCTGGGCCTGGGTTTCCTTTCTTTTTCTGGTTGGGAGACTTCTACTGACTGCTTCTATATCCTTAGGGGTTATGAGACTGTTTAGATGGTTTATGCGATCCTGATTATATGTTACTACCTGGTGTCTGTCTAGAAAATCATCCAGTTCATCTAGATTTTCCAGTTTTGTTGAGTATACCCTTTAGTAGTAGGATCTTATGGTTTTGTTTGTTTGTTTGTTTTTAATTTCCTCAGTTACTGTTGCTATGTGTCCCTTTTCATTCCTGATATTGTTAACTTTGATGCTGTCACTGTGCCCTCTAGTTAGTTTTGCTAAGGTTTTATCTATCTTGTTTTTCTCAAAGTACCAGCTCCACATTTTGTTCATTCTTTATATAATTCTCTTTGTTTCTACTTGGTTGATTTCAGCACTGAGTTTGATTCTTTCCTACCATCTACTCCTCTTGGGTATATTTGTTTCTTATTGTTGTAGAGATTTCAGATATGCTGTTAAGCTGTTAGTGTATGATCTCTCCAACTTCTTTATGGAGACAGTCAGGTGTATGAGTTTTCCTCTAAACATTGATTTCATTGTGTCCTATAAGTTTTGCGTATGTCATGCCTTCATTTCTGTTAAACTTTAAAAAGTCTTTAACTCCTTTCTTTATTTCTTCCTTAACCCAGTTATAATTGAGTAGATAGTTGTTCAGCTTCCACACCTATGTGAGCTTTCTTGTTTTTCTTGTTACTGAAGACCAGTCTTAGGCCCTATGGGACCCAATAGAACACATGGCATTAGTTCCATGTTCTTGTATCTGTTGAGGTTTGTTTTGTGTCTGATTATATGATTGATTTTTGAAAAGGTACCTTAAGGTGCTGAGAAGGTATATTCTTTTGCTTTTGGGTGAAAATATCTGTAGGTATCTGTTAAATCCATTTGTTTCATAACTTCTTTTAGTTTTACTATGTCTCTGTTTAGTTTCTATTTTCCTGATCTCTCCATTGGAGAGATTGAGATGTAAAAGTCTCCTACTATTATTGTCCGAGGTTAAATGTGTGCTTTGAGCTTTATTCAGTTTCTTTTACAAATGTAGGGGTCCTTAATTTTGGGACATAGATATTCAGAATTGGGAGCCCATCTTGGTGGATTTTTTCTTTGATGAATATGTAGTGTCCTTCCCCATCTTTTTTGATAGCTTTTCATTGAACACATATTTTATTTGACATGAGAATGGCTAGTCCAGTTTGTTTCTTGGTACCATTTCCTTAAAAAAAAAAATTCACCCTTTTAATCTGAGGTAGTGTCTGTCTTTTTCACTGAGGTGTTTTCCTTGTATGCAGCAAAATGCTGGTTACTGTTTACTTATCCAGTCTCTCAGCCTATGTCTTTTTATTGGGGAATTGTGCTCATTGTTATTCAGAGATATTAAGGAACAATGATGGTTGCTTCTTGTTATTTTTGTTGTTGGAGGTGGAATTATGTTTATGTCTTTCCTTTTAGGTTTGCTGTGAGAAGATTAATATCTTGTGGGTTTTGTGGGTGTAGTTTCCCTCCTTGATTTGGAGGTTTTTTTCAATTATCATTTTTAGGACTGAATTAGTGGAAAGATACTGTTTAAATTTGTGTGTGTGTGTGTGTGTGTGTGTGTGTGTGTGTGTGTGTGTGTGTGTGTGTGTGTTTTCTCATGGAATATCTTGTTTTCTCCATCTATGGTAATTTAGAGCTTTGCTGGGTATATTAGTCTGGGCTGGCATTTTTGTTCTCTTAGGGTATTTATGACATCTGCCCAAGATCTTTTGGCATTTAAGGTCTCCGTTGAGAAGTCTCGTGTAATTCTGATAGTTCTGCCTTTATATGTTACTCACCATTTTCCCTTACTGCTTTCAATATTCTTTGTTCTGTAGATTTGGTGTTTTGATTATTTTGTGACCAGGAGGAATTTCTTTTCTGGTCCCATCTGTTGTTTTGTAGACTTCTTCTATGTTTATGTTCATCTCTTTCTTAAGGTTAGAGAAGTTTGCTTCTATAAGGTTTTTTGATGATTGCTGGTCCTTTGAGCTGGGAATCTTACTCTCTTCTATACATATTATTCTTAGGTTTGGTCTTTTCATTATGTCCTGGATTTCTTTGCTTTTTGTATTTCTTTAACTGGTGTATTAATTTCTTCTATGGTACCTTCCACACCTAAGATTCTCTCTTCTATCTCTTGTATTCTGTTGGTAATGCTTGAATATGTGACTCCTGCTGTCTTTTCTGGGTTTTCATCTGCAGAGTTGTCTTCCTTTGTGTTTATTTTAATGTGTTTATTTCCATTTTTAGGTCATGGATGTTTTACTTAATTCCTTCCTCGTTTGATTGTGTTTTTCTGTATTTCTTTAAGAGAGTTATGTGTTTCCTCTTTAAATGCTTCTACCTGTTTAGCTGTGTTGTCCTCTAATTCTTAAATGGACTTATTAATGTCCGTATTGAAGTCCTCTATCATCTTCATAAGATAGGATTTTAGATCTGAATTTAGCTTTTCAGTTATGTTGGGGTATTTATGGCTTGCTGTGGTGAAATATAGGTTCTGATATTGCTAAGTAGTATTGTTTTCTGTAGCTTATGTCCTTTAGTTTGCCTCTCACCATCTGGTTATCTCTGGTGTTAACTAGCCTTGCTGTTTCTGACTGGAGTCTGTACCTTCTGCAATTCTGTGATCTTGTGATCATGTGATCCTTTGGTTCTAGATGTGTCTGAACTCCTGGGGGTCAAGCTGCATCTGGTTTTGGGCTGTATGGGTGAGTATGCAGAGAACAGGGTCCACTCTGGGTGCAGGTACAACCCAGAAGAAGTGTGTTTCTGTGGCTGTGCTGATTCTCTGTAACTCTGCATCATTGGGTCCAGCGGGTCCTATTTAAGCCAGGTATTGGGGCAGGTTTTAGGATCTCATCTGTGATCCTGGATGTGTCCGAACACCTTGGAAGGGTTAAGCTACATTTGGGTGTGGGCTGAGTGGGTGAAGATCCAGAGCACACTCTCTGCTCTGGGCTCATGTGCAAACTAGTAGTAACATACACTTTTTTGTAATCTAGTAATCATGTGAATAAACCTTGTGACTGATAATTAAACATACAAGAAATTAAGTCTGTTGATAATTTTCTTAATGTAGAATCTTTGAGCTAATACAAGGTTATAGAGGAACTTGTGTTAATGTTCTTTTTTCTTACTCAAATGCTTGAGAAGTGAGAAATTTCAACTTCCTGATCAGGCCACTTCATAAACTTAAAAAGGGTAATAATGCTTCAGGTCCATCTCCATTTGGCTTAGTAGGAATGGTAGTAGGCTTGTTGAGTTGACACTTGTCCTGTCTTCATCCATGTCTCTAGGAATTGGCTTATTCATACTGTGGTTAGACCAAGCACAGGTCTGTTGAAGAACAATTTTCTCCAGATTCAAATATTCCCTACTCAAAGAAGGTCTTTAAGGCTTGGGAGTTTCTAAGTTTAAAGAGAGAAGTTGACAACATAAGAAAAGTAAGTTTTTGAACCTAACAATATACAGAGCTCCTCAATGTTATAGAAACAATAAATAATTACTAGGGGGAAAGATTTTTCAATGGGCCATGCATCACTGTGTGCCTATCATGAAACCAGCTCTAGACATGCATCTCTGGTGTACCATCATCCTTAAGGACTAGGTGGTTGGTGATGCAACTGCTTTCAGTTGTCTCTGCTAGTAGCCCTTCACTATATACCTGCAAGTAATTCCAGTATATGTATTAGTTTGCCAAGTTAGATATTGGTACAATAATTCTTTTGTTCTGCTCTGTTTCCTCATCATGGGTATGTAGAAATTTATATTACTTCTGTCTAGGAAAGTTTCACACAATACCTTCCCATTTGATCTTCCAGGGAGTACAGATTCATTTTCTGTTCTAGAGTGGCTCACAGTGTCTTCATTTTTTAAATATAGAACATTTCTCTGGAGGTACATATTTGGTAAGAAAGAAATTGCAATCTCATTTTCTTAAGCTACATCTTCATCAGAACTAGCTACTCTCACTTACTACTCTCACGGACAGAGACCAAGAATGACACTAGGTGCCTACAATGTCATGTACAGGTTTTGGGGTGGAGGAATCCTGTGTCATCAGAAGTCTTCATCTGTGGTCTCCTGGTCAGGTGTGACATGGTTGTGAATGTGGTTGCATGACAAAGTTTCAGGTGTGGGATCACAATCAAATGGAATAGTGCATCTCTAGCTTTCTAGTATACAGATGACGTTGCTCTTTTTGTATTCTTGTTTGTTTTGTCTTTTTGAGTACCATATTTATCCTCAAATACAACTTAGATGAAAATTTCTTGGAAAGGGATTAAGAGAATAATTAGAAAAGGAAATGCCCTTGATATCTGTAGGAACAAATTGTTCTGTCCCTGGTCATTCAAGCAACCAACACAGGCATAATCGGACAAGGAATTCTGTATGTGGAGGATGACTGCATTAATTTTTCTCCTGGAAAGTTTAGTCACCTCATGATGATTAACTTTCATCATGAAATATTTGAAGCAGGAAATGTTTTGGAGAGACCTGACATTTTAGTAGTTAAGAGAACTAAAGACCTCAGTGAAAAGAAATACTGTGCCTGGGTCACTAAGGATAAGGATGTTCATAGAAATATGAGGGACAAGATAGAGGAAGAAATAATTGTGTAAAAAAAGCTTGTATTCTTGAGCAATGGTGATAGCCCCCATAAGGGGGAGATCTCTAATAATGGAAAGTTTGATCTATAAATACTATTGGGGAAAATTGGAAGATATATAATGGATTGAGGAGTTTGGACCCCATGAGGGGACCATTGAACTACTGAACTTCCTGGAATGATTGAAACACACTGATTTGAACCCATGTCATTGTCTGTATAAGAAAATTTGGATACAATATCTCAGAGATAGAATTTGGGCTGTGAGGGAGTCCTGTGGGAAACAACAAGAGGAATTGGTATTGCATGTGTAAAACAACTTGAAAAGCATTGTAGGAATTAATAGTAATCACTGCATTAGCTTAATAAAGTGATTTTACAAATTTAAGACAAGTTAAAATATTCAAATCAATATCATTCTGATTTATTTCATGCCTTTCTATTTTCATGCTAATGCTGTAACCACAAGTTTATGCCCAGATGACTTGTTTTTTGGAGTTTTTTTCTGAGTGTTAAGAGTTAATATATAACTTGCATTAGCAGACATTGAACTGTAATTTTATGTGTGCATTGTGTTTTCTGGTGATATAGTTACTTAGGACTTTTTGGTAAAATTGATGGGCTTCAGTAAAACAATGACATGGGTTTTAATTGCATATTATTATATAATAAGGAACTGTGTAATCAATAAAAGTCTAAGGTGAATTCAGCAAAAACCTGAGAGAAAAACCTGAGAGAGGGTGAGAGAGAGAATTGGCCCATGAATTCCTTTAATTACATTGTTTTCTTTATTTTTTCTTTTCTAAGTGTTATTCTGGTACTCATTATCAGAAATGAAAAAAGTAATTACAAGAAAAAGAAATCAATAGTAGTCTGATTGAAAATATGTCCTGTTCATTAGGAAAAAATTCAAACCTGGTACTGTAAAGACAACCAACTACTCACAGCTGGTGAGATCCTGTACTCTAGAGGAACAGCTGTTACTGTCATTGTCCTGTACAAGTATAATTCTCTATTGATTCCCAATACCTGTCCTTATATCACAGAGAAGTGTAGCTTTTATCTCTCATCAAAGACACTTCCTTTTTCAGAAGAGAGTATGACAGAAGTCTGTAGCTTCAAAACTCAGGGAACAAGTGATAACAGGTGTCCAACCACAGCTGATACACACACACACAACACCTTCATGTAACACTTATGGGTCATTATGGAAGAATATCAAAAGACATGAACATTATTAGGTCTCAACTTCTTAATACTGTGACTTATTCAAAAGTTGTACTGAATAAATATAGTCTTAAAATATCCATTTCTTGCTACAACATTACATCCTCTAGTGACTGATCTATGGAATTCAAATATATTAAATTGACCTGAAATCATATTTACCACAAGGTGCTGACAGATTCAAGAAATATTATGTACAATGAGGACTAATCACAAAATTATGTGATTCAAAAAAATCAACTTGCCAAGAGTGATTCTGTTAGGAATGTAAAAGGGATCATGCGCTCAAAAGGCAAAGAGATTGCTGGCAAGCCTAAATACCAGAGTTTGCTTCCGAGAAATCACAGGGTAAAGATAAACACAAACTCCTGTAAGTTAATCTCTGAAGTACACAGATGTCTCATGGCACATTCATGTATATTCACATACATATACACAGATTCACTCAAAAAATACCTCATATACAAATAAGCCCTCCCATAAATAAAATATAAATATAAAAATATTAAAGACAAAACACTATGAATTATAAATTCATAGATCAATATAAATAACATGTGCCCAACTCAATAGTCATATTACAAATATAAAATTATAAATATCTGATGATGAATTTTTCAATAATGTACACACATTCTTAATAGGCATATGATGTTTGACTTCATCATTGATCCTTTCTTTTTCAATGAAACCTCAGCGATTCTACTTAATACCATTAAAATTTTTATAATATGTTTTATTAGTGATAATTCTGGTGATATACAAGGAACCATCACACACTAATGATGGGGGCAGCTATTTTTGAAATAGAACATTTTCAGAAGGTTTAAGTGAGTCACTAGTATACTTAGAAATGCATTTTAAAAATCCACAATAAATAACTCATAAAAAGACTTTCAAAATGATACACTTTATACTCAGTGCATGGCCATTTATTGGTGATGGCATAGCTAGATACATAAGTATAGGTTATTCATACAGTGACTGTCCACTACATTTTACATTAATCAATTATACTTTTGTATTATAACTATTGCTAAATATAATGATTAGATTTTTGGTTTCCTTGGAGTATTTGGCATACAAAATCATGAATCTGAAATAATAATTTCACAGAATATATTTCACAGAATGAAATAATAGTCTCACAGAATTATTTCATTTCTTGTTTTATTGTGCCTAAAATTTACTATACAAAGCAGGTTGTGTTGAGTGTCCAGGCTTTGTCTTGATTATACAAAGAAATTAAAAGATTATGATCTGTGTTATTCAGGGCAAGTGTACGTATTTTCCTAAATAATTTTTGTTTGTTTGGTTGGTTTGTTTTGGAAAGATTTTTTCAAGTATTATTTGTTTGGTCAGATTTGACATTATTGGATTTTTAAAAACCTTATTCTGCAGATATGATGAATCATATAACATAATTTGTGATGCTAGAAAATATAATACTGGACCAGGAACTGCCCCGAACCCGCGTGACACAGGGACCGAGGTAAGCGCGCTTAGAAACCCCCCCGGATCCCAACACGGGCGGCTGAAGCAGGATACTTTTCCCTGGGACACTAGGATTCCATAGTCAAGCAGCTCCGGGAGAAAATTTTCTCTCCCAGGAACGCAGAAAAGCCACTAGCTTGGGCAACACGAGCCCCAGAGCTCACTGATTCCGCCCACTTTCCGTGGGCCACAGAGACTGATGGACAGCAACGTCCAGCGACAGCCGGGAACCTCAGCTTGGGCCACAAGGCTCCACAGCTAATTAGCGCCGGGACAAAGATCCCTCTCAGGATCTCAGAAAAGCCAGGAGAGGGCCAAAGACACGCCCCACAGCTCACGAGGAACTGCCCTGAACCCGAGAGACACAGGGACCGAGATCAGACCCGGTGCCACAGCTCTCCAAATCCAAACACCTCTCAGAGAGAGCTGGTCTTCAAGGAGTACTGACACAGAGACCTACAGGAGGGGCAAACCACAACCAGACAGAGTAAGATCAGCTAACAACAGAGTCAACAAGATGGCAAAAGGCAAGGGCAAGAACATAAAAAACAAAAACTAGGAGTACTCTGCACCATCAGAACCCAGCTCTCCCACCACAGCAAGCCCTGGATACCCCAACACACCAGAACAGCAAGACTCAGATTTAAAATCACTTCTCATGGGGATGATAGAAGACTTTAAGAAAGAAATGAATAACACCCTTAAAGAAATGCAAGTGAACAGGGATAAACAACGAGAAGCCTTTCAAGAGGAAATGCAAAAATACATTAAAGAATTACAGG
>JAPYYD010002925.1:0-12500 GCA_028551405.1 Uromys caudimaculatus
ATTCTTTTGATTTAGGATGAAATGTTGTATAGATATCTGTTAAATCCATTTGGTCCATAACATCTGTTAGTTTCACTGTGTCTCTGTTTAGTTTGTGATTCCAAGATCTGTCCACTGATGATAGTGGGGTGTTGAAGTCTCCTACTATTATTGTGTGAGGTGCGATGTGTGCTTTGAGCTTTAGTAAGGTTTCTTTTATGAATGTGGGTGCTCTTCCATTTGGAGCATAGATGTTTAGAATTGAGAGTTCTTCTTTGTGGTTTTTTCTTTTGATGAGTATGAAGTGTCCTTCCTTATCTTTTTTGATGACTTTTGGGTGAAAGTCAATTTTATCCGATATTAGAATGGCTACTCCAGCCTGTTTCTTGGGACCATTTGCCTGGAAAATTGTTTTCCAGCCCTTTACTCTGAGGTAGTGTTTGTCTTTATCGTGGAGGTATGTTTCCTGAATGCAGCAAAATGTGGGGTCCTCTTTATGGATCCAGTCTGTCAGTCTATGTCTTTTTATTGGGGAATTGAGTCCATTGATGTTAAGAAATATTAAGGAATAGTGATTGTTGGTTCCTGTTATTTTCTATGTAACTTTTAGGTTTGTGTGGCTATCTTCTTTTCAGTTTGTGGAAAGATTACTTTCTTGTGTTTTCTATAGCGTGGTTTCCCTCGTTGAGGTGACGTTTACCATTTATCATCCTTTGTAGGGCAGGGTTTTTGGAAACATATTGTATAAATTTGGCTTTGTCATAGAATATTTTGGTTTCACCATCTATGTTATTTGAGAGTTTTGCTGGGTATAGAAGCCTGGGCTGGCACTTGTGTTCTCTTAGGGTCTGTGTGAGTTCTGCCCAGGATCTTCTAACTTCCATAGTCTCTGGTGAGAAGTCTGGTGTAATTCTGATAGGTCTGCCTTTATATGTTACTTGACCTTTTTCCCTTACTGCTTTTAATATTCTTTCCTTGTTTTGTGTATTTGGTGTTTTCACTATAATGTGACGGGACAAATTTCTTTTCAGGTCCAATCTATTTGGGGTTCTGTAAGCCTCTTGTATATTTATGTTCATCTCTTTCTTTAAGTTAGGGAAGTTTTCTTCTATGATTTTGTTGAAGATATTTACTGGTCCTTTAAGTTAGGAATCTTCACTCTCTTTTATATCTATTATCCTTAGGTTCTGTCTTCTCATTGTATCCTGGATTTCATGGCTGTTTTGTGTTAGGAGCTTTTTGCATTTTGTATGTTCTTTTACTGTTGTGTCGATGTTGTCTATGGTATCTTCTGCACCTGAGATTCTCTCTTCTATCTCTTGTATTCTGTTTGTGATCATCATGAGAAATGATTTTAAATCTGAGTCTTGCTTTTCTGGTGTGTTGGGGAATCTAGGGCTTTCTGTGGTGGGGGAGCTGGGTTCTGATGATGCCAAGTAGCCTTGGTTTCTGTTCCTTAGGTTCTTGCCCTTGTCTTTTGCCATCTTGTTAACTCTGATGTTAGCTGATCTTACTCTGTCTGGCTGTGGCTTGTCCCTCCTGCAGGCCTCTGTATTAATACTCCTTAAAGACCAGCTCTCGCTGAGAGGTGTTTGGGTTTGGAGTGCTGTGGCACTGGGTCAGATCTGGGGTGCAGATAGAAACCAGAGGGATCTTGTCCCCAGCTGTCTCTTGGTTCCTATGTCCTGATGGCTCTGCAAGGGTCCCTCTTGATCCAGTGAGTTTGAACGGAAGTGGTGGTTTTGCCTATGCTCGAGGGTGTGTCAGCACTCCTGGGATACCAGCTCTCTCCTGGAGCCCTGTGGCCCAGGCTGAGGTCTCCAGGTCCCGGTGAGCAGTGGTGCTTGTATTATCCCCACTCACGGCTTTTCCACCCCCCTGGGAGGGTGACTTTCTCCTAGCACTGCTTGTCTATGTAACCCTGGTTGCCCAGGCACAGGTCTCCTGCCACAGATAGAAACTAGAAGGTTCCTGTCCCTTACTTTTCCTCCTCGGTCTTTGTGTCCTGAGGGCCTGGGAGAGTAATTTTCTCATGGCGCTGCTTGGCTGTGTGACCCTAGTGGCCCAGGCAGAGGTCTCCTGCCACAGATGGGAACCAGAGGGTTCCTATGCCCACCTATCTCAGTCCCTGTGTCCTGCAGGTTCGGGGTGGTTCCTGGTGAGCAGTGGTGCTCGCCTTGGCCCCACTCCCGGCTTTTCCAAGCTCCTGGGAGGGTAGCTTTCTCCTGGCACTAATTGGCTATGGAGCCCTGTGGCCCAAGTTGAGGTCCCCAGCCACAGATGGAAACCGGAAGTTTCCTGTCCTTCATTCTCTATGGTCTGCGGTTTCCAGGCGGAGTGCAGTGAGCACTGGTGCTCATTTTGTCCCCACTCGTGGCGTTTCCATGCTCCTAGGAGAGTAACTTTCTCCTGGCGCTGCTTGGCCATGGAACCCTGGTGGCCCGGGCAGAGGTCTCCTGCCACAGATGGGAACCAGAGGGTTCCTATGCCCTCCTAACTCAGTCCCTATGTCCCGCAGGTTCGGGGCGGTTCCTGGTGAGCAGTGGTGCTCGCCTTGGCCCCACTCCCAGCTTTTCCAAGCTTCTGGGAGGGTAGCTTTCTCCCGGCGCTAATTGGCTATGCAACCCTGTCGGAAAAGAAGGTTTTAAAAATAAAAGCCCCAAGCTCAAGTTTTCTGTTCTTCAAATCTTGTTGTTTAAAAAGTTAAGAGAATTGGTCATAGCCATCTTTTATTTTTCCAGTTTTTTCTCCATTTTCTTTTCTTTTCTTCCTTCTCCTCCTCCTCCTCCTTTTCCTCTTCTTCCTCCTTCTCTTCTTCTTCTTCCTCTTCCTCCTCTTCTTTTTCCTTCTCCTCCTCTTCCTCTTCCTTCTCTTCTTCTTCAAATTTTTTTGAAAACAGATTATTTTTAATACAATATATCCCAACCACAGTTTCTTCTCTGTCTGCCCCTCCCAGCCCCCCAATAGCTTCAGAAAAGCAGGCCTCTAAAAGAGGACAGCTAAACAGCAAAACAATACGATATGACAGAACAAAAGCCTCACAGTGAGACTGGACAAGCCAAACCAATTGGAGAAAAGAAAGGTCCCAAGAGCAAGTGAAAGAGTCATAGATACATCTGCCCTCACAGTTAACAGTGCCACAAAACCACCATGTTAACAGCCACAACATAGACAAAGAAGACCTGGTATAGACCCAGGCAGGGGCCCATGCTTCCTGCTTCAGTCTCTGTGAGCCCACGTGGGCCCTATTTAGTCGATTCAGGGAGCCATGTTCTCCTGGTGCCCTCCATCTTTTTGACTCCTACAGTATTGCCTCCCCATCTTCCAGGGGGTTCCCTAATTTCCTATGGGAGGGACCTGATGGAGACCTCCAGTTTAGATTCTCTATCTGCATAATGTCTGACTGTTGGTCTCTGTATCCGTTCCCATCTGGCCAGAGGAAGCCTCTCTGTTGATGACTAGATAAGGCACTAATCTATAAGTATAGCAGAATGTCATTAAAAATCACTTCATTTTATTGTTTTGTTTTGTTTTTCCAGTCATGTTTAGTTCTACACTAGGTCTCTGGGCTATCCATTCTCTGGTTCCTGGCCATCCAGGCTCCCTCTCATGGCATGGGCCTCAAGTTAAACCAAACATTAATTGGGCACTCTCACAAGTTCTATGCCACCATTGACCCAGTCCATCTTCCAGGTGGGACAGATTGTAGGTCAAGGGTTGGTATCCAGGTTTCTCTTTCTGTAGATTAGAGGGTAGCGATGTAGGTTCCATACAGACACCAGTTCCACCTCTCTGCGTGCAATGAGTTGTGTGGATCTTGTCCTCAGCAATGGGACCCTACTGTCAGTTTTCAGAGAGCAACCCTCTGTCCTAATACCAGCCTGGGTTGTTTAGAAATCGCCACAGGACACCCTCAGTCAACAGTTCAACCAAACACAACCCAGTCCTGCCACTGGAAGTTTTGCCTGGCTGCAAAAGATGGCCAGTTCAGACTCTGTATCCTCCATTACTAGGAGTCCTCACTAGGGTCACCCTCATAGGTTCCAGGAAGTTTCCACTGCACTGAGTGCCCATATTTCCCTCCAAACACTTTCTAATTCCAGCTGTCTCTCCTTGCATTCTTTCCCTCCATCAGCCACCCCCACCTAATTTCCCACTCTCCTATCCCTATCCACCCCCAGCCCACCAGCAAAATCTATTCTATTTCCCCCTTCCCAGGGATATCCATGTATTCCCCCTAGAGCTGCTTTACCTAACCTTTCTGGGTCCAATTGTAACACTATTATCCTTTATGTAACAGCTAATATCCACTTATAAGTGAATATATACCATGTTTTTCTAAGTCAGGGTTACCTCACTCAGAATGATTTTTTTTCTAGTTCCTTCCATTTTGCCTACAAATTTCATGGTGTCATATTTTTTTGCCCACTGAGTAATAATCCATATTATAAATGTACCACATTTTTCTTTATCTGTTCTTGGCTTGAGGGATATCTGGGTTGTTTCCAGTTTCTGGCTGTTGTGAATAAAACTGTAATGAACATAGTTGAGCATCCTTTGGGAATAGGTCATGGCCATCTTAAGAATCAAACAAGAGAGACCTTGGGCACAAACTCCACAAACAGTCCCATAACACCCAGAGGAAGCTCCACTCCCAGGCGCTCTAACATGACCAGGAGCACAGGAGCACAGGAGCTTGGTCACACCAGGATCTCAGGGTCCCAGAGGCAGCTTGACTTCCAGGAGCTGTGACACACCCAGGAGCTCAGGATCACAGGATCCCAGAATCACAGGATCACAAAGACAGCTGGAATCTGAGGAGTTCTGACATAACCAGGATCACAGGAAGAACAGGCTCCAGTCAGATATAGGGAGGGCAGGTAGCACTAGAGATAACCAGATGCAGGAGGCAAGCTTAAGAACATAAGCAACAGAAACCAAGGTTACTTGGTATCACCAGAACCCAATTCTCCCACCATAGCAAGTCCTGGATACGCCATCAGACCAGAAAAGCAAGATTCGGATCTAAAATCACTTCTCATGATGATAGAGGACTCTAAGAAGGACATATAACTCCTTTAAAGAAATACAGGAGAACACAGGTAAACAGGTAGAAGCCCTTAAAGAGGAAACACAAAATCCCTTTAAAAATTACAGGAAAACACAATCAAACAGACAAAGGAAATGAACAAAACCATCCAGAATCTAAAAATGGAAATAGGAACAATAAAGAAATCACAAAGGGAGACAACCCTGGAGTTAGAAATTCTAGGAAAGAGATCAGGAGTCATAGATGCAAGCATCACCAACAGAATACGAGAGATAGAAGAGAGAATCTCAAGTGCAGAAGATACCATAGAAAACATTGATACAACAGTCAAAGAAAATGCAAAATGCAAAAAGCTCCTAACTCAAAACATCAGGAAACCCAGGACACAATGAGAAGACCAAACCTAAAGTTAATAGGTATAGAAGAGAGCAAAGATTCCCAACTTAAAGGGCCAGTAAATATCTTCAACAAAATTATAGAAGAAAACTTCCCTAACCTAAATAAAGAGATGAACATAAACATTCAAGAAGCCTACAGAACTCCAAATATATTGGACCAGAAAAGAAATCCATCCCGTCACATAATAGTTAAAACACCAAATGCACAAAACAAAGAAAGAATATTAAAAGCAGTAAGGGAAAAAGGTCAAGTAACATATAAAGGCAGACCTATCAGAATTACACCAGACTTCTCACCAGAGACTATGGAAGCTAGAAGATCCTGGGCAGAACTCATACAGACCCTAAGAGAACACAAGTGCCAGTCCAGGATACCTATACTCAGCAAAACTCTCAATTACCATAGACGGAGAAAACAAAATATTCCATGACAAAACCAAATTTACACAATATCTTTCCACAAATCCAGCCCTACAAAGGATAATAGATAGAAAACACCAACACAAGAAGGGAAACTACACTCTAGAAAAAGTAAGAAAGTAATCTTTCAACAAACCCAAAAGAAGATAGCCACACAAACATAGAAATAACATCAAAAATAACAGGAAGCAATAATCACTATTTCTTAATATCTCTTAACATCAGTGGACTCAATTCCCCAATAAAAAGACATAGACTGACAAACTGGATATGTAAACAGGACCCAGCATTTTGCTGCATGCAGGAAACACACCTCAGTGACAAAGACAGACACTACCTCAGAGTAAAGGGCTGGAAAACAATTTTCCAAGCAAATGGTCTAAAGAAACAAGCTGGAGTAGCCATTCTAATATCAAATAAAATCAACTTTCAACCAAAAGTTATCAAAAAAGATAAGGAAGGACACTTTATACTAGTGAAAGGAAAAATCTACCAAGAAGAACTCTCAATTCTGAACATCTATATTCCAAATGCAAGGGCACCCATATACAAAAAAGAAACTTTACTAAAGCTCAAAACACACATTGCACTTCACACAATAATAGTTAGGAGACTTCAACACCCCAGTCTCATCAATGGACAGATCTTGGAAACACAAACTAAACAGACACAGTGAAACTAACAGAGGTTATGAACCAAATGGATTTAACAGATATCTACAGAACATTTCATCCTAAATCAAAAGGATATACCTTCCTCTCAGCACCTCATGGTACCTTCTCCAAAACTGACCACATAATTAGTCACAAAACAAACCTCAACAGATAGAAGAAGATTGAAATAATCCCATGCACCCTATCAGATCACCATGGACTAAGGCTGGTCTTAAATACCAACAAAAACATCGGAAAGCCCACATACACATGGAAGCTGAACAATGCTCTACTCAATGATAACTTGGTCAAGGAAGAAATAAAGAAAGAAATTAAAGACTTTTTAGAATTTAATGAAAATGAAGTCACATCACACCAAAACTTGTGGGACACAACGAAAGCAGGGGTAAGAGGAAAACTCATAACTCTGAGTGCCTCCAAAAAGAAACTGGAGAGAGCATGCACTAGCAGCTTAATAGCACATCTGAAAGCTCTAAAACAAAATGAAGCAAATACACCCAGGAGGAGTAGATGGCAGGAAATAATCAAACTCAGGGCTAAAATCAACCAAATAGAAACAAAAAGAACTATACAAAGAATCAACAAAACCAGGAGCTGGTTCTTTTAAAACTATAAATTGGTTGCAAGTTTCATATGCATGTAAATATATGTATTCATATATATTCATTTATATAAATGTGTGTATTTGTACATATATTAATCCAGTTGCCATGTTTTGGTTTTATTCCAGTGCTGGGATTTAAACCCAGGACCTTGTACATAGTAGGCAACACTGTACCACTGAGCTACATTCCCAACTGAGAAAACATACTTTAAGAACTTAAATACAGAATATTTTTGCTATGGCATAATCAATTAACAACAGTATGAATAATAACGAATTTGTTATTCCTCTGCAAACTTATATTTCCATTAATCTTTTCATTCACTGAATTAAGATGTACAAAAAAAACTGTCAAAGGGAGCTACTCCTCAGTTTCAAAAGGAGAGCATTTGCTGTTTTCTGATTTTGTGTGGTACTGTGGTTTTCTGTTTGCTGTGATGTTGGAATTAGAACTCAGTGCTTAAAGCGTGCAGGCAAAGCTCTACCGCCAAGCTGCGTCTTAGCCTTCTTATAGTTTTTTAGCAATTTGTGGAGAAGATAAAGTTCCTTTGGCTTCTTAGAGATATGGAAAGCTTTAAATTTTGAAGGTGGCTTGAGATTTGTCACGTTTTATTATATATTATTGCTTGAGATGATTTCCATGTTGTATTTGGATAACACAGTGGGTTTTGATATGATTTTGTTCATGATTGGCCTTTGACCATGACATATCCCTGTATGTGCATATTAATGAGTTTTTCAGCCAATAATTCTCATCATCAGTTTTCATCTATTTCCCTGAGTTTGGCTGACCTGGTCTCCTATTTGTCTTCATCTGTCTAGAATGTCTAGAATATACATATTGTCATGTTTACTATATGCTACAAATGTAAATTGAGAAAAAAATGGTTTTCTATTCAAAAAAAGAGTCAAACAAGAATTAAGTGAAATCTCTAAATGAAATAAATACATATATTTAGTCACCAAACAATTTTAAATGTTCCTCATGTGTGTATATTCATATAGTAATGAGTTTCTTAAAGAAATATTCTTGCAAGTGTATCTTATCCTTTAAATAAACTTTCAATCAAGTATCCTCTTTTAATTCAGGATAAAGAAATAAAGGTCTTCATTCACTTAGCAGCAAAATTATGACACCATATGAATAAAGGTTATACCATTTAATGTATAGAAAAATACAAGCAAACCCCAGGTTGCCCGTTGGCTTCATTTCTTTGAGTAAAATACGCAATAGTGAAGACACTGAAGACCTGTGAAACCTCCCTCAGCTCCTTAGATTCACTTGCCTCCACCATTCTCCATTTGAGGGTATAAAGTAGAGGGCCCAGGTTAAGGGCCAGAACAACTGCTCTTATTCTTAAGTAGACACAAAACTCCAGAGTCATTTAGTTTCAGAAAATATGAACCTATTATCTTGGGTCTTTCTCCTTTAGGGCTTCTTTAGAAGAACCATTCAGAAAAGTCTCCATCCGTCTTATTCCTGTAAATATGAAGGAAAGTGCATCATAGACAAAGTCACCCGCAATCAGTGCCAGGAATGTCGCTTTAAGAAATGCATCTATGTTGGCATGGCAACAGACTGTAAGTAGATGTTCTTCATTTGCTTGATATTGTGAAGTGTGGATTGGGGGAAGGTTTTGGTTCAAGATCAACAAAGAAAGCAGGAACATTTGTGGATAGAGTCTGGCTCTTATACCCTCCCTCCCCACATCCAGCCTTGCCATAGGGGAGGTAGAAATCATTGGCTTTCTTCCTCCTGACTTATCAATTCCAAATTTCAAAGCATTCAGATGATGTGAGAAGGGGGTAGTTAGATCACCCCTGTGTGGGTTTGAAGCATGTAGCATGGTCACTTCTCCCACACAGGCTCCACATGCCGAGACAGAGGCTTAGAGACCAGTCCTTGTGCTTTCAGAAGCAGAAATAAATTAATTTGGTAGACATTTTTAGAGATGGAGTGCTAGCAGAAAATGCCATGTTCCAGAATTTTTGAAGAATTCAAAGTTGAATGCTCTCACATGAGTCACCCTGCTGTCGATAGCTTGTTGTAGTTTTAGCCAAAATAGATTTTTTTTTTAACTGAAACTATACTACCCAGTTTTCTAAGTGCCATAGCATATGACAATGGGATTGTCCCTGGGGTCTCTCCTCCCAACCCTGGACCAGGGGTTTACATCAGTCTTCTTAATTAGTCATAAAACAAAGAACCGAATCATTCAGCATCCATGCCTCCCCCTCTGCCAGGAATCAGAAAGGGTGATTTCCACAGCAGTCATGATTGTCCATCAGAGATTTCAATCATGAGTTTAAAAGGGAAAAGAAACACAGCAAAGAAAGAAAAGGCCATGAGAATGTTCCTGATATAGGAAGAAATAATCCTAGTTTGTATTGGTGCCATAAACAGTGTTCTCTCTGAGGAAATAAAAGAGAAAATCTATCATTTCCTCATAGAATAAAATGCTGTGGAGAGTGTTGTGACATCTGTTAGGGTGTCAGGCTGGAAATACTGTCCACCCATGCCTCAGGCAGGGCATCTGCGCCTCTAAAGGATTTGGGTCATTTTCTGACCATGATGTGAAAATGATTAACTCAAAACCAAATACTTCCGTGTCACTGTTCCAAACCACTGTTGTTTAAACTGCCATTTTATTATTTCATTAGGTTTAAGATGTGAGTAGTTATGGGGTTTAAAATGCTCAAAGTCCATCTAAACAGTGTGGACACAAATGTTGAGCTCCTTTATTTGCTGGTGAAACTTTTCAAAAGTTCCAGTTACTCAACAGAAAAAACTCTACTCAGGGTCAGTCAGGTCATCATCAGGGGGCAGCATCTGCCACCTAACCCCAAACCTGACAACATGTAAACCCAGTCCCTGAGACCCCCATGGTGGAAGGAGAGAACTGACACCCACAGGTGTCCTCTCACGGGGCTGAGGGTGCGCGCGCGCGCACACACACACACACACACACACTTCAACAAATAAGTAAATAACAAGAAGGAAAGAAAAGAAAGGCAGACCTCCATGCCAGTGCCAGCCCTACCACTGACTAGGTATGTGACCCCCAGAGTCAAACTTCAGATTCCTGCCTGAGAAACCCCTACCTGCCTTACAGCCCCATGCCCAGATTCAGTATACACGGCTGCAATAGTGTGGCATGCTGGAAGCCTTGGGGCAGTGGGGCTTTGGTTTTGTGAGATTTTAGGAGGTGAACCAAAGTTACCTCACAAGGCTCCTCCGTATTTCCCACATCTGAAGACACTGGGGTGACACTAGTGACTCAGTCCTGAGGAGATACTCCTAGAGGGCTTGTGAACTAGCCTTGCTTCTCATCTTGCCAACTCTGCCCTTTATGTGGCACAAGGACAGCGCGTTGTAGGATCTGAAGGCAGGAGTCCTGGGTCTTCCCTGTCTCTACCATGAGCTTGAGCTTACCTTAGACAAGTCAGTCTCTGGTCCCTGTTCTGTGAAACAAGGAGAATGGACTAGATCCTGTCTGCAGTCCTCTGAAGCCTGAGCCGTGATTACTGTGAAGGCGAGAGGTCCTGAGTTCTAACCTCCAGCATACACATAAATGCTGCCGCGACCACGTGCTCCTGGAACCTCAGTGCTGGGTTAGAGACAGGTACATTCTGTGGACTCACTAGCCAGAAACTTAGCCTAAACGGCAAGCTTCAGATTCGGTGACAGACCCTGTCTCAAAAATGTGAGAATGAACTGAGGAAGACTCCTGGCATACTTCTCTGGCCTCCGTGTATGTACACAGAGGTTCACTACCCCACACACACACACACACACACACACACACACAAATGTGCACACCAGCAGGAAAGATGGCCTGGCAGGTAAACGGACTTACCACACAAGCTTGCTGATGCTCAGAACCTACATGGTCAAAAGAGAATTCCAACTTCACAGAATTAGCCTCTGACCTTCACAAATGTACCATAGTATATGTGCACCTACACACACACCAAAAACAACAACAATAACAATAATAACAATTAAGTTAAAAAAAAAAAAAAAAAAAAAAAACCTGAGTCTTTCAGTCTAGTGAGATAGTCTCATTTGGAAACTAACCACAGAAAG
Organism: Uromys caudimaculatus; assembly: GCA_028551405.1. Taxonomy (NCBI): domain Eukaryota; kingdom Metazoa; phylum Chordata; class Mammalia; order Rodentia; family Muridae; genus Uromys; species Uromys caudimaculatus. The sequence goes on from JAPYYD010002925.1 coordinate 11,213, forward strand.
ATTTCTTGTTCCTTTTTGCACAAATGGTAAATATGACAATATTTACTAAACACTTACCATATTCATATTGCCATAGTGAATACCTTGTACTTGGGCATTATTGATCCCATCTCTGTAAAGGGAGACATGAAAGCTCAGACAGCCTAACAAACTTGCTTAGCAGTCACACAGCTAGAAGGTGCTGGTGTCAGGACTCAAACCCAAGTCTTTCTAGTGCCAAGCCAAGGCTCCTTATCTACCATGGAGGATAGACCAGGTACAAAGATGTGCAAAGATGTACCTGTGAGTCTCAAGAGAGTCAAGCCACATCACAGTCTGACCTTAGGGAGCCAGGAAGAACCATTTTCCCTCTGTCACTCCGGAAGACTTCCTTAACAGGAAGCACAGGAGGCCGAGGGGGGAATACAGATGGCTGCCCACTGGTTTCCCAGCTAGTGTGGTTATAAGTCTCTGCTTTAGTCTGATTTTAGCCACTGCCTTCTGTAGAGCTGAGTTCCTGGTGTCCATGTCCCTTCAAAGCTCCATTTTGGAGACTTGGTCTGGACACTGGGCTCGTAGTGGGCTGTTTGCTATGGAAGGGAGAATGTGCCCCGTGTGCCCTGAGGCCCAGAACCTACAACCTGCTCCAACTCTGGATTAGCCATGGGTCCCTCTCACCTTCTACCTCACAGTGGTGCTGGATGACAGCAAGAGGCTAGCCAAGCGGAAGCTGATAGAGGAGAACCGTGAGAAGAGGCGGCGGGAAGAGCTACAGAAGTCAATTGGGCACAAGCCAGAGCCCACGGATGAAGAATGGGAGCTCATCAAGACAGTCACCGAGGCCCACGTGGCCACCAATGCCCAGGGCAGCCATTGGAAGCAGAAGCGGAAATTTCTGGTAAGAATTCTAACAAAACTCACTGTCTGCCAAAGTTTAGAGTCCTCTGGACCCTTCTGACATTAGTGTCCCATTTTCGTGACGGGCAGTTGCAGCTCAAAGTGGCTGGAACTGCAGTCATGCCAGCAAGGTTACAGAGGCTACTGGAGCAGTGCTCAACCACTGGAACCTAAAGCCATGCCTCCAGCCTTAGGATGAGGCCAGAGCTAGAGCTCTCCTCAGGAATGTCTGCTTCCTGCTGGCTTACCCTGCTCCCCCTTCTGCCTTCAGACTTCAGTGTTTATACTCAGCCATCTGGGCTTCTCCACATGCCCCCTTCAGCAGAACCTCTAGGAGGAAGGGTCCCAGACCTCAGATTTAAGTTTTTATCTGCCAAAGTCAAAATGCTTGTCTAGGAATAAAAGCTTGAGT